>JAIUJO010002339.1:10000-15000 GCA_023846275.1 Vanilla planifolia | reverse complement strand
TACTTCTTTTTCTTCTTTTTCTTCTTCTACTTCTTCTTCTTTTTCTTCTTCTTCTTCTTCCTACTCTTCTTCTTCTTCTTCTTCTTCTTCTTTTTCATCTTCTAATTCTTCTTCTTCTTCTTCTTTATCTTCTTCCTATTGTTCTTCTTTTTCTTCTTCTTCTTCTTCTTCTTCGTCTTCTTCTTCTTCTTCAACTTTTCTCCATTTCTTCTTCTTCTTCAACTTTTCTCCATTTCTTCTTCTCTCTTCTTCTTCTTCTTCTTCTTCTTTCTTTTCTACTTCTTATTTTTCTTTTGCTTCTTCTTCTTCTATTTCTTCTTCTTCTTCTAAATCTTCTTCATCATCTTCTTCTTCTTCTTCTTCTTCTTCTGCTTCTTCTTCTCCATCTTTTTCTTCTTCTCCTTCTTCTTCTCCTTCATCTTCTTCTTGTTCTTCTTCTACTCCTTCTTTTTCTCCTTCTTCTCCTTCTTCTTCTCCTTCTCCTTCCCCTTCTCCTCTCCTTCTTCTTCTTCCTCTTCTCCGTCTTCTTCTTCTTCTCCTTCTTCCTCTTGCTCTTCCTCTTCATCTTCTTCCTCTTCTCTTCTTCCTCTTCATCTTCTTCTTCTTGGACTTGTTTTTCTTCTTCTTCTTCATCTTCCTCGTCATCTCTTCTTCTCTTCTTCTTTTAATTCTTCGACTTCTTCTTCTTCTTCATCTTCTTCTTCTGCTTCCGATTCTGCTTCTTCCCATGCTTATTCTTCTACTTCTTCTTCTTCTTCTTCTTCTTCTTCCTCTTCTTCTTCAACTTCTTCTTCTTCTTCTTCTTTTACCACTACTCTTCTTCTCCTTTTTCTTCTACTTTGTCCTCTTTTTCTTCTTCTTCATCATCATCTACTTTTTTGCCTTCTTCTTCTTCTCCTTCTTCCCCTTCTTCTTCTTATTCCTCTTCTACTTCATCGTGACCTTCTTCATCTTCTTCAACTTCTACTTCTTCTTCTTATTATTATTTTTCTTCTTCTACTTCTTCTCCTGCACTTTTTTCTTTTTCTTCTTCTTCATCTTCTTCTTCTTCTTCTTCTTCCACTTCTTTCTTCTTCTTCTTGTTCTTGTTCTTCATCTTCTACTTCTCTTACTCCTTCTTCTTCTTCTTCTTTTGCTTCTTCTCCATTCTATACTTCTTCTTCGCTTCTTCTCCATTCTATACTTCTTCTTCTTTTTACTTCTTCTTTTTCTTCTTTTTCTTCTTCTTCTTCTTCTCCTCCTCTCATCTACATCATCTACTTCATCTTCCTCTTCTTCTTCTTCTTCTCCTTTCTTGTTCTTCATTACTTCTTGTTCTTCTTGATCCTCTTCTTTCTCTTCTTTTTTTCCTCTTCTTATTCTTCTTCTTCTTTTTCTTCTACTTCTTCTTCTTCTTCTTCATCTTCTTCTTCTTCTTCTTCTGCTTTTCCTTCTTCTCCTTCTTCTTCTTCCTTTTCTTCTTTTCCTTCTTTTTCTTCTCCTTCTCCTTCTCCTTTTGCTTCTTCCTCTTCTTGTTCTTTTTCTTCCTCTTGTTCTTCCTCTTCATCTTCTTCTTCTACTTCTTCATTTTATTCTTGTTTTTCTTCTTCTTCTTCTTCTTCTTCTACTTTTTCTTCTTTTTCTCCTTCTTCTTCCTATTCTTTTTCTTCTTCATCTTCTACTGTTTTGACTTCTTCTCCTTTTACTTCTTCTACCTCTTCTTAATGTTATTATTATTATTATTATTATTATTCTTATTCTTCTTCTACTTCTACTTATTCCTCTTCTTATTCTTCTGCTTCTTCTGCTTCTTCTCTTCTTCTTCTTTTTCTACTACTACTACTCCTCCTACTTCTTCATCATCATCCTCTTCTTCTTCTTCTTATTCATCTTCTTCCTCTTTTTCTTCTTCTTCTACTTTTTCTTCATCTTCATCTTAATCCTAATCTTCTTCTTCTTTTTCTTCTTTCACTTCTTCTTTTCTTCTACTTCTTCTTCTTCTTCATCTCCTTCTTCTTGTTATTCTTCTTCTTCCTCTTCTTCTTCTTCTTCTTTTCCTCTTTTACTTTTTCTTCATCTTCTTCCTCCTACTCTTCTTCTTATTATTATTATTATTGTTATTCTTCTTCTTCTACTATCACTTTTTCTTCTTCTTCTTATTCTTTTTGTTCTTTACTACTTCTTTTTCTTCTACTTCTTCATCATCTTTCTTCTTCTTCTTTATCTTCTTTTTCTCCCATTTTTCTTCACCTTCTTCTACTTTTTCTTATTCTTCTTGTTCTTCTTCTTTTTCTCTTTCTTCTTCCTCTTTTACTTCTTTTGTCTCATTCTACCTCTTATTCTTCTTCTCTTCTTCTTCTTTTTTTCTTCTTCTTCTTCATTTTCTTCTTCTTCTTCTTCATTTTCTTCTTCTTCGTCTTCTTCTTCTTCTTCTTCTTCAAATTTTTCTTCCCCTTCTGCTTCGTTATCATCATCTTCTTCTACTTCTTTTACTCATTCTTCTTCTTCTTCTTTTTCTTCTTCTTCTTATTCTCCATCTTCTTATTCTATTACTTCTTCTTCTTCTTTTTTCTTCTTCTTCTACTTCTTCTTCTTCTACTTCTTCTTCTGCTTCTTCTTCTGCTTCTTCTTCTTCTTCTTCATGTCCTTCTTCTTTTTTTACTTCTGGTTCATACTCTTCTTCTTCTTTTTTTGACTTCTTTATCTTCTTCTTCCTCTTCCTCTTCTAATTCTTCTTCTTGTCCATGTTCTTCCTCTTTTACCAATTCTTCTTCTTCTTCTTCTCCTTCTTTTTCTTCTTTTTCTTCTTCTTCTTTCTTCTTCTTATTATTTCTTCCTCTTCTTGCTTCTCTTCTTTTTTCATCTTCTTCTTTTTCTTCTTTTTCTTCTTCTTCTTTCTCTACTTATTCTTCTTCAACATCTTCTTCTTCATAATCATCTTCTTCTTCTTCTTCTTATTCTTTTTCTTCTTCTTCTTCTTCAACATCATCTCTTCGTCTTCTTCTTCTTCTTCTTCTTCTTCTTCTTCCTCTTCTTCTTCTTCTTCCTCTTTTTCATCTTCTTCTTTATCTTCTTGATCTTCTTCTTTTTCTTATTCATAATCTTCTTTTTCTTCTTCATCTTCTACTTCTTTTTCTTCTACTACTAACTACTTCTTCTTGTCCTTATTCTTCTTTTTCTTCTTCTTCTTCCACCACCCTTTTTATTCTTCTTCTTGTTCTTTAGCTAAAACTTTTTCTTCTTCTTTCTTCTTCTACTACTTTTACTTCTTATTGCATTACTTCTTCTTCCTTCGTCTTTTTTCCTTTTCTTCTTCTTCCTCTTCTTCTTCTTCTTCTTCTCCTTCTTCTTCTTCTTCTTTATTCTTCATAATCTTCTTCTTCATCTTTTTCTTCTTCTTCTTCTTGCTCTTCTTCTTCTGTCTTGTTCTTCTCTTCTTCTTCATTTTCTTCCTCTAACTCATCATCATCATCTTCTTCTTCTTCCTCTTCTTTTCCTTCATCTTCTTTTTATCATCATCATCATCTTCTTCTTCTTCTTCTCTTTCTTCTTCTTCTTCTTGTTCTTCTTCTTCTTATTCTTCATTTTCTTCTTCTTAATCTTCTTCCTGATCCTCTTCTTCTTCATCTTCTTCTTCTTCTACTTCTTTTATGACTTCTTGATCATCATCATCATCATCTTTTTCTTCTTCTTCTCCTTCTTCCTCTTCTTCTTCTTTCTTCTTCTTCTTCATCGTCAACATCATCATCATCCTCTTCATCTTCCTCTTCTTCTTTTTCTACTTCTTCTTCTCTCTTCTTCTTCTTCCTCCTCTTCTTTTTCTTCTACTTCTTCTTCTTCTTCTTCTTTTCTAACTTCTTCTTCTTCTACTACTTCTTTGCATTGTTCTTCTTCTTCTTCTCTTCCTCTTCTTGTTTTCTTTTTGTCTTCTTCATCTTATTCTTCATCTTCCTCTTCTTGTTTTTGTTCCTATTCTTCTTCATCATGAATATCATCATTATCATCATCTTCTTCTTCTTATACTTCTTCTCTGTCCTTTTCCTCTTCTTCATCTTCTTTCGCTTCAACTTCGCCATCTTCTTTTTCTTCTTCTTATTATTATTATTATTATTATTATTCTTCCAATTTTTCTTCTCTTTTTCTTCATCTTCATCTTCTTCTTCTTCTTCAACTTCTTTTTCTTTTTCTTATTTTTCTTCACGTTCCTCTTCTTCTTCTTCTTCGACATCATCTTATACTTCTAAATTTTCTTCTTCTTCTTCTTCCTCTACTTCCTCTTCTTCATCATCTTTATCTTCTTCTTCTTGTTATTCTTCTTCTTCTTCTTTTTCTTCTTCTCCAACTTCTAGTTCTTCTTCACCTTTTTCATCTTCTTCTTCTTCTTATTCTTCTATTTCTTCTTCTTCTTCTTATTCTTCTTCTTCTTCTCCTCCTCCTCCTCTTCTTCTTCTTCTTCATTTTATTCTTCTTCTTCTTTTTCTTCTTCTTCTTCTTCTTTTAACTTTTTTGTCGTAATCTTTTTATTCTTAACCTACTACTACTAGTACTACATCTCCTTCTTCTTCTTCTTCTTCTTCCTCTTTTTCAACTTCTTCTTCTTCTTCTTTTTCTTGCTCTTCTTCTTCTTCTTCTCCTTCTTTCTTCTTCTTCATCTGCTCTTACTGCTTCTTATTCTTTTTCATTCTTCTTCTACTTATTTTCCTCCTTCTTCTTCTTCTTCTTCAACATCATCTTCTTCTTCTTCTTTTCTTCTTCTATATTCTTCTTCTTCCCCTTTTATTTCTTCTTCTTCTTATTCTTCTTCTTCTTCTTTTTTTTCCATCCTTTTCTTCTTCTTCTTCTTCCTCTTCTTCTTCTTCAACTTCTTCTTCTCTTCTTCTTCTTCATCATCTTTTTCTCCTTCATCTTCTTCTTCTCCTCCTTCTTCTTCTTCTTCTTCTTCTTCATCTTCTTCTTCTTCTTCTTCTTCTTTTTCTACTTGCTCTTCTTCTTCTTTTTTTTCTTCCTCTTCTTCTTCTTCT
>JAIUJO010002339.1:0-5000 GCA_023846275.1 Vanilla planifolia | reverse complement strand
ACCCTATCTTTACTTAGCTCTGCTCTGCTCTACATTGCTTTGCTTTATTTTACTCTACTATACATTGCTCTCCTCTATTCTTATGCTTTACTCTACTCTACTCTACTCTGCTCTATTCTATTCTACTCTTTAATTCTCTACTCTACTCTGGTCAACTGTAGCATATCCCAACCAAACCTAGCTCTACTCTTCTCTACTCTATCCTACTCGACTCTACTCTACTTTACTATACTCTACTCTACTCTATTCTACTCTAACCTAGCCTAGCCTAACCTAGCCTAAGCTAGTTCTATTCTACTCTACTCTACACTACTCTACTTTACTCTAGCCTAGCCAGCCTAACCTCCCTCAATTTTACTTCCTCATTACTCTACTCTACTCTATGCTACCCTACTCTGCGTATCCGTACTCCTCTCTGCCCTACTCTACTATGCTCAGCTCTACTATACTCTACTCTACTGTACTTTACTCTACTCTACATTACTCTAGCCTAGCCTAAACTTGCCTAACCTAACCTAACCCAACTCTACTCTACTCTACTACTCTAGCCAAGCCTAACCTAACCTAGATCAGCTGTACTCTACTCTAATCTTCTGTAATCTACTCTACTCTACTTTACTCTAGCTTAGCCTAGGTTAACTTAGCCTAGCCTAACCTAGCTCTACTCTACTCTGCTCTAGTCTGCTCTACTCTGCTCTACTGTACTCTGCTCCACTCCTTTTTGGTCTCCTCTACTATACTCTACTCTACTCTAATCTTCTATAGCATAGTTTAGCCTAGCCTAGCCTAAACTTCCTCTACTCGACTCTACTCTAGCCTAACATAGCCTAACCTAGCCTACCCAAGCCTAGCCTAGCCTAACCTAGTTTTACTCTACTTTACTAAACTCTAACCTAGCCAAACCTTGCTCAGTTATACTCTGCTCTATACCCTCTCCTGCTCTACTTTACTCCGCTCTACTGTGCTCTACTCTGCACTACTCTACTCTATTCTACTCTATTCTAGTAAGTTTCTTCTCTACTTTGCTCTTCTCTACTCTTCTCTACTCTTCTCAAACTCTACTCCATTATGCTTTACTCTAGCCTAGCCTAACCTAACATAAGCCTAGCTTAACCAACTCTACTCTACTTTACTCTACTCTACTCTATTACATTAGCCTAGCCTAGCTTAACTTAATCTAACCTTACTTAGCTCTACTCTACTCTACCTACTTTACCCTAGCTTATCATAGATTAGCCTAGCCTAGATCTACTCTACTTTGCTCTGCTTTGCTATGCTCTACTCTACTCTACTCTGTTCTGTTCTACCCTGCTCTTCTTTTTGCTACTCTGCTCTGTTCTGCTCTACTCTACTCTACTCTACCGTTGTCTACTCTAGCTTTTTTTAGTCAAGCCTAGCCTAACCTAACCTAAGACCTACTCTACTCTACTCTAGCCTATCCAAGCCTAACCTAGCCTAGCCTAGGCTAACCTTGCTCTAGTCTTCTTTTCTTTACTCTACTAAGCTCTACTCTTCTCTACTATGCTTTGCTCTACTCTACACACCTCTACTCTACTCTGCTCTATTTTGCTCTACTCTACTCTACTTTGCTCTACTGTACTTTAGCCTATCCTAGCTTAACTTAGCTCTACTCTACTTTATTATACTCTACTATGCTCTACTCTACTCCACTCTACTCTACTTACTCTAGCATAATCTAGCCTATCTAATCCTAACCTAGCTCTACTCTACTCTAACCTAGCCTTGCCTAGCCTAGACTACCCTAGTCAAACCTAGCTCTACACTACTTTACTCTACTATAGTCTATTCTAATCAACTATAATGTAGCTTAGCCTAGCCTAACCTTGCTCTACTCTGCTCTGCTCCCCTTTGCTCTGCTCTACTCTACTCTACTGAACGGCACTTCACTTGGCTCTACTCTGCTTTGCTCTACTCTGTTCTGCTCTATTCTGCTCTGCTCTGCTCTACTCTACTCTACTCTATTACACTCTACTCTACTCTACTATACTTTACTCTACTCTAGCCTAGCATAATATAGCATAGCCTAGCCTTGTCTTGCCTAGCCTAGCCTAACCTATCTTTACTCTACTCTACTCTAATACATTATACTCTACTCTATTATACCAACTCTACTTTACTCTTCTATGCTCTACTCTAAGGTAGGCCTAGCTCATCCTAACCTAGCTTTACTATGCTCTGCTCTGCTCTACTCTGCTCTACCTTACTTACTTCATTCTTCTCACTTAACTCTACTCTATTTTGCTCTACTCAGCTTTGCTCTACTCTACTCTATTATACTCTACTTAAGCCTAGCCCAACCTAACCAAATCAAGCTCTACTACTCTACTCTACCCTACTTTATTTTACTCCACTTTACTTTATTCTACTCTACTTAAGCCTAGCTTAGCCTAAACAAGCTCTACTCTACTCTACTTTAGCATAGCCTAGCCTAGCCTATCCTAGCCAAGCTTAACCTAACCTAGCTCTACTCTACTTTGCTCTACTAAACTCTACTATACTCTACTCTATAATACTTTACTCTAAATTAGCCTAACCTTATTGTATTGTACTCTACTCTAGCCTAAGCCTGGCTTGACCTAGCTTAGCATAACTTTGCCTAACCTAACCTTACTTTACTCTACTCTACTCTCCTTTTCTTTATCCTATTCTATTCTACTCTACTTTAACCTCGCCTAGCCTACCCAAGCCCAACCTTCCTCTACTCTACTCTACTCTACTCTACTCTAGCATAGCTTAGCCTAACCTAGCTCTGTTCTGCTCTACTCTGTTGTGTTCTACTCTGCTCTAGTCCACTCTGTTCTATTCTACTCTATCCTACTATACTCTACTCACTCTAGCTTATCCTAGCCTAACCAAAACCTAGCTCCACTCTACTCTACTCTACTCTATTCTACTACTCTAGCTTAGCCTAACCTAGCTTAGGATAGCCTTGCTTAACCTAACCTAGCTCAGCTCTACTCTACTATATTCTACTCTAGCCGCTTAACCTAGATCTACTATACTCTGCTCTACTTTGCTATGCTTTGCTCTGCTCTACTCTACTATCCTCTGCTCCACTCTTCTTTTTATTGCTTTGCTCTATTCTACTCTACTCTACTCTACTCTACTCTTGTCTACTCTAGCTTATTTTGGTCGAGCCTAGCCTAACCTAACAAGTCTTACTCTACTCTAGCTTATCCAAGCCTAACCTAGCTTAACCTAACCTAGCCTAGCTTAACCTAGCCTAGCCTAGCCTAACCTTGCTCTAGTCTTCTCTTCTACTCTACTTTGCTCAGCTCTACTCTGCTCTACTATGCTTTGCTCTACTCTACACTCCTCTGTTTTCTTCTACTCTACTCTTCTCTACTCTACTCTACTATACCTTAGCTTAGCCTAGCTCTACTCTACTCTATCCTACTCTACTCAACTTTGCACTACTCTACTCTAACCTAGCCTTGCTTAGCCTAAACTTGGCTAATCTAACCTTGCTCTACTCTACTCTATTATACTCTACTCTATTCAACTTTAGCCCAGCTTAGCCTAGCCTAATCTTGCTCTACTCTACTGCACTTCATTTGGCTCTACTCTGCTCTGCTTTGTTCTACTCTGTTCTATTCTACTCTGCTCTGCTCTACTCTTCTCTACTCTATTCCACTTTACTCTTCTCTACTTCTACTCTACTCTAGCTTAGCCTAATGTAGCCTGGCTTAGCCTTGTCTTGCCTAGCCTAGCTTAGCCTATCTTTACTTTATTCTACTCTACTCTAATATACTATACTCTACTCTATTATACCAACTCTACTTTACTTTACTCTACTCTAACCTAGGCCTAGCTTATCCATAACCAAGTTTTACTCTACTCCACTCTACTCTATTCTACTCCACTCAAGCTAAAGCTCTACTCTACTCTATGTTACTCTACTCTACTCTAACATAGCCTAGCCTAGTCTACCTTAGCCAAGCTTGGCTTAACCTAGCTCTACTCTACTCTAGTCTACTCTACTCTACACTACTCTACACTACTCTACTCTAACCTAGCCTAGCCATAAAATACTCTACATTATTCTGCTCTACTCTAGCTTAGGCTAGCCTGACCTAGTCTAACATAGCCTAGTTTAGCCTAACCTTGCTCTACTCTGCTCTACTCTAGTCTACTATACTCTACTCTTCTTTGCTCTACTCTCTTCTACTCTACTCTACTCTACTCTAACCTAACCTAGCCTAACCTTGTTATACTCTACTTCTAGCCTAACCTAGCTCTGCTCTGCTTTGCTCTATTCTACTTTGCTCTACTCTACTCTAGTCTATTATACTCTACTCACTCTAGCTTAGCCTAGCCTAGACAAGCCTAACCCAACCTAGGTCTACTCAATTTTACTCTACTTTAATCTAACCTATCCTAGCTCTACTCTACTCAACTCTACTCTATTATACTCTACTCTACTCTGCTCTACTTATTATACTCCAACCTTGCCAAGCCAAGAATAATATAGCTTAGCCTAACCTAACTCTACTATGCTTTGCTCTACTATACTCTACTCTACTTTTCTTTGCTCTTCTCTGCTCTGCTCCACTCTACTCTACTCTGCTCTTCTTTGCTCTATACTATTCAGTTCTGCTCTACTCTACTCTATTATAGTTATGCTTAGCCTAAATTAGCCTAGCCTAACTGAGCTCTGCTCTACTCTACTCTTCTCCATGCTACTCTACTCTACTCCTACCTAGCTTAGCTTAGCCTACCCCAGCTTAGCCTAGCCTAACTTTACTCTACTCTACTCCAACCGACCCTAGCTTAGCCCAACCAAGCTCTACTCTTCTCTACTCTACTCTACCCTACCCTAGCCTAGCCGAGCCTAGCTAACCTAGCTATACACTTCTCTGCTCTACTTTGCTCTATTTTGCTTTGTTCTACACTACACTACACTACTCTACTTTACTCTGCTCTACTATGCTCTACTATACTCTACTCTACTCTACTCTATTGTACTCTCACCATGCCTA
>JAIUJO010001707.1:175000-177500 GCA_023846275.1 Vanilla planifolia | reverse complement strand
AAATGTAGAAGAAGAAGAAGAAGAAGGAGAAGAAGAAGAAGAAAGAGAAGAAGAAGAAGGAGAGAAAGAAGAAGAAGAAGAAGATGATGATGAAGAAGAAGAAGTAGAAGAAGAAGAAGAAGAAGAAGGAGAAAAAGGAGAAGAGGGAGAAAAAGAAGCAGAAGGAGAAGTAGAAGATGAACAAGAAGAAGAATATGGAGAAAAGATGTAGAAGAAGTAGAAAATGAAGATGATGTTGATGATGGATAAGAAGTAGGAGAAGAAGATGATGAAGAAGAAGAAGAAATAGAAGAAGAAGAAGAGGGAAAAGAAGAAGGAGAAGGAGAAGAAAAAGAAGAAGAAGAAGATGATGATGATTATCTAGAAGAAGAAGAAGAAGAAGATCATGAAGTACAAGTAGAAGAGAAGGAGGAAGAAGAAGAAGAAGTAGAAGAAGAAGATGAAAAGAAGAAGAAGAAGAAGAAAATGTTGGAGAAGAAAAAGAAGAGGAAGAAGAAGAAGAAGAAGAAGAAGAACTAGAAGGAGATGAAGAAGAAGATTAAGAGGAGGAAGATGAAGAAGAAGTAGAAGAATGAGAAGAAGAAGAAGAAAAAGGAGAACAAGAGGAAGAAGAAGAGGAAGAAGAAGGTTAAGAAGAAAGAGAAGGAGAAGTAAATGAAGAAGAAGAAGACGAAGAAGTTGATGATGAAGAAGAAGAAGAGGAATCAGAGGAATAAGATGAAGAAAAAGAAGAAGATGATGAAGATGAAGACGAAGAACATGAAGGAGACAGTGAAGAAGAAGAAGAAGAAGAAGAAGAAGAAGTAGAAGAAGAAAAAGAAGAAGAAGAAGAAAACATAGAAGTACGAGAAGAAGAAGAAGACAAAGAAGAAGAGGAAGAAGAAGAAGAAGAAGAAAAAAAGGAAGAAGAACAAGAGAAAGAAGATGAGGAAGGAGGAGAAGTAGAAGAAGAAGAAGATGACAAAGAAGTAGAAGAAGAAGAAGAATAAGGCCAAGAAGAAGAAGAATAAGAAGAAAAAGAAGAAGAAGAAGAAGAAAAAGAAGAAGAAGACGAAGAAGATGAAGCAGAAGTGGAAGATGAAGAAGAAGAAGAAGAAGAAGTAGAAGAAGTAAATGAAGAAGATGAAGAAGAAGAAGAAGAAGGAGAAGAATTATAAGTAGAAGTTGATGAAGAAGAAGAAGAAGTGGTAGAAGAAGGAGAAGAAGAAGTTGAAGAAGGAGGAGAAAAAGAAGTAGAAGAACAAATAGAAGAAGAAAAAGGTAAGGAAGATGAAGAAGAAGGAGAAGAAGTTGAAGATGATGATGAAGAAGAAAACGAAGAGGAGGAAGATGAAGGAGAGAAAGAAGGAGGAGAAGAAGAAGAAGAAGAAGATGATGATGTGGAAGAAAAAGAAGAAGAAGAAGAAGACTAAGAAGAAGCCGAAGAGGAAGAAGGAGAAGAAGAAGAACAACAAGAACAAGAAGACAAAGAAGAAGAAGATGAAGAAGAATAAGAAGAAGAAGATGATGAAGTAGAAGAAGAACGAGAAGAAATTGAAGAATAAGAAGAAAAAAAAGAAGAAGAACCAATGAAGAAAGAAGAAGAAGGAGAAGCAAAAGAAGAAGAAGAAGGAAAAGAAGGAGACAAAGGAGAAGAAGGAGGAGAAGAAGAAAAACAAGGAGAAGAAGAAGAAGGTTCAGAAGAAGACAAAGAAGAAGAAAAAGAAGAAGAAGATGATGACGACAAAGAAGAAGAGGAAGAAGAAGAAGAGGAAGAATATGAAGTAAAAGAAGAATAAGAATAAGAAGAAGAAAGAGGTGAAGAAGAAGATGAAGAAGAAGAAGATTAAGAAAGAGATGAAGAAGAAGAGTGAGAAGAAGAAGAAGAAGAAGAAGTAAAAAGAAGAAGAAGAAGAAGAAGAAGATGAAGAAGAAGAATAATAAGAAGAAGACAGAGAAGAAGAAGAAGAAGAAGAAGAAGAAGTTGGAGAAGAAGACAAAGAAAGAGAAGAAGAAGAAAAAGAAGACAAAGAAGTAGAAGGAGACAAAAAAGAAGAAGTAGGAGAAGAAGTTGAAGAAGAAGTAGAAGAAAAAGAAGCAGAAAATGAAGAAGAAGAAGAAGAAGGAGATGAAGAAGAAGAAGGAGAAGAAGAATAACAAAAAGAGAAAAAGAAGAAGTAGAAAAAGAAGAAGAAGAAAAGATGAGGAAGAAGAAGTAGGAGGAGAAGAAGAAGAAGAAAAGAAAGAAGAAGAAAATGAAGCAAAAGAAAATGAAGAAGAAAAAGAAGAAGAAGAAGATGAAGAAGAAGAAGAAGAAGATGAAGAAGAAGAAGATAAAGAAGAAGACAAAGAAGAAGCAAAAATAGAACAAGGAGCAATCTAAAAAAAGAACTAGAAGATAAAGAAGACAAAGAAGAAGAAGAAGAAGAAGAAGACCAAAAAGAAGAAGAAGAAGACAAAAAAGAAGTAGAAGAAGAAGATAAAGATGAAGAAGAAGAAGAATAAGATGAAGAAGGAGAAG
>JAIUJO010001707.1:155000-157500 GCA_023846275.1 Vanilla planifolia | reverse complement strand
GAGATGAAGAAGAATAAGAAGAAGAACAAGAAGTAAAGGAAGAAGAAGAAGATAATGAAGAAGAAGAGAAAGAAGAAGAAGAAGATGAAGAAGAAGAAGAAGAAGAAGAAGAAGAAGAAGAAGAAGAAGTGGAGGTTGAGGAGGAAGAAGAAGAAGAAGAAGAAGAAGAAGAAGAAAAATAAGAAAAAGAGGAAGAAAAATAGGAAGAAGAAGAAGAAGAAGAAGAAGAAAGAAAAAATGACGAAGTGGAAGAAGAAGAAGAAGAAGATGAAGAAGGTGAAGATCAAGAAGGAGAATAAGAACAAGAATAAGAATAAGAGTAAGAAATAGATGAAGAGAAAGAAGTAGAATAAGAAGAAGAGGAAGAAGAAGACGAAGAAGAAGAAGAAGAAGAAGGAGATATAGAAAAAGTAGAAAAAGGTGAAGAAGTAGAAAAAGGAGATAAAGATGATGAAGAAGAAGAAGTAGAAAAAGAAGTTGAAGAAGAAGTATAGTGAGAAGAAGTTGTAGAAGAGGAAGAAGGAAAGAAAGTGGAAGAACTAGAAGAAGAAGAAGAGAAAGAGGAAGAAGAAGAAGAAGAAGTAGAAGAGGAAGAGGAAGAAGAAGAAAAAGAAGAAGAAGAAGAAGACAAGAAAGGAGACGAAGAAGAAGAAGAAGAAAAATAAGATGAAGAAAAAGATGATAAAGAAGACAAAGAAGAAAAGAAGAAGAAGAAGAGGAAGAAGAAGACTTCGACGAACATGAAGAAGGAGAAGAACAGACGAAGAAGAAGAAGAAGAAGGAGAAGAAGGAGTAGAAGAAAAAGAAGAAGAACAAGATCAAGAAGAAGAAGAAGAATAAGAATGAGAAGTAGAGGAAGAAAAAGAAAAGGATATAGATGAACAAGAAGACAAGAAGAAGAAGAAGAAGAAGAAGAAGAAGAAGAAGAAAAGAAGAAGAAAGATGAAGAACAAGAATTAGAAAAAGGAGTAGGAGAAGAAGAAGAACAACAAAAAGAAGAAGAAAAAGATGAAGAAGGGGAAGAAGAAGGAGAAGAAGAAGAAGAAGAAGAAGACCAAGAAGAAGAAGAAGATGATAAAAAAGATGAAGAAGAAAGGAAAGATGTTGCCGAAGAAGAAGAATAAGAAGAAGAAGAAAAAGAAGAAGAAAGAGGAGAAGAAGAAGGAGTAGAAGAAGTAGATGTAGAAGAAGAAGAAGAAGAAGAAGAAGAAGAAGAGGAAGAGGAAGAAGAAGAAGAAGATTTAGAAGAAGAAGACGAGGGAGTCAAAGATATCGAAAAAAAGAAGAAGCAGATGAGGAAGTAGACGAAGGAGAAGAAGAAGAAGAAGAAGAACAAGAAGAAGATGGTGAAGAAGGAGAAGAAGAAGAAGAAGAAGAACAAGAACAAGAAGAAGAAGAAGAATTAGAAGATGAATGCCAAGAAGAAGAAGAAAAAGGAGGAGGAGAAGAAGAAGAAGATTTAGAAGATGAAAGCCAAGAAGAAGAAGAAGTAGCAGAAGAGGAAGAAGAAGAAGAGTAATAAGGAGAGGAAGCAAAAAGAGAAGAAGAGGAAGGGAAGTAGTTTAACAAGAAGAGAAAGAAGAAGAAGAAGAAGAAGAAGAAGAAGAAGAAAAAGTGGAGGAAGAATAAGATGAAATAGAAGAAGAAGAAGATGATGAAGAAGAAGAAGAAGAAGAAGAATAAGGAGAAGAAGAAGAAGAAGAAGATATAGAAGAAGAGGATGAAGGGAAGAAGAAAAAGAAGAAGTAGTAGAAGAAGAAGATGAAGAAGAGGAAAACAAGAAGGGGAAGAAGAGTAAGAAGAAGAAGAAGATGAGGAGGGAGTAAAAGAACAAAAAGAAGAGGAAGAAGAAGTAGAAGAAGAAGTAGAAGAAGAAGAAGAAAAAGATGAAGAAGAAGCAGAAGAAGAAGAAGAAGAAGAAAAAGAAGAAGAAGAAGATGAAGAATTGGGAGAAGCCGAAGAAGTACAAAGAAGAAGGAGAAGGGGAAGAAGAAGAAGAAGAAGAAGCAGAAGAAGAAAAAGAAGTATAGGAATGTGAAGACCAAGGAGAAGAAGAAGGGAAGGAGGTGGAATAGGAAGAAGAATAAGAAGAAGAAGAAAGAGAAGAAGAAGAAGAAGTAAAATTGGAAGAAGAAGAGGAAGAAGGAGAAGGAGAAGAAGAAGAAGAAGAATAAGGAGAAGAAGAAGAAGAAGAAGAAGAAGAACAAGTAGAAGACGAATGCCAAGAAGAAGAAGAAGAAGTAGAAGAGGAAGAAGAAGAAGAGGAAGAAAAAGAGGAAGGAGAAGGAGAAGAAGAGGAAGAGAAGTAGTTTAAGAAGAAAAGAAAGAAGAAGAAGAAGAACAAGAAGAACAAGAAGAATAAGAAGAAGAAGAAGAAAAAGTAGAGGAAGAATAAGATGAAAGAGAAGAAGAAGAAGAAGATGAAGAAGAAGAAGAAGAAGAAGATAAAGAAGAAGAAGATTAAGGGAAGAAGAAGAAGAAGAAGAAGAAGAAGAAGGAG
>JAIUJO010001707.1:122500-127500 GCA_023846275.1 Vanilla planifolia | reverse complement strand
GGGAAGAAGGAAAGAAAAAGACGAAGAAAAAAAGTGGAAAATGAGGACGAAGAAGAAGAAGAAGAAGAAGAAGAAGAAGTGGAAGAAAAAGAAGAAGAAGAATAAGATGTAGAAGAAAAAATGAGAAAGAAGAAGGAGATGATGAAGAAGAAGAATAAGAAAAAGAAGGAGAACAATAAGAAGAAGTAGATGAAGAACAAGAAGAAGGAGAAGAAGAAGAAGAAGAGGAAGAAGAAGAAGAAGAAGAAGAAGACGAAGAAGAGAACAAAGAAGAAGAAGAAGAAGAAAAAGAAGCAGAAGAAGGCGAAGAAGAAGAAGGAGAAGAAGAAGAAGAAGAAGAAGAAAATAAATAAGAAGAAGAAAACAAAGAAGAAGTAGAAGAAGAAGAAGAAGAAAAAGAAGAAGAAGAAGAAATAGAAGAAGAAGAAGAAGAAGAAGGAGAGGAAGAAGGAGAAGAAGAAGGAGATAAAGAAGGAGAAGAAGAAGAAGAAGAAGAAGAAGCAGAAGTGGAAGAAGAAGAAAAAGAAGAAGAAGAAGAACAAGAAGAACAAGAAGAAGGCAGAGTGGAAGATGAAGAAAAAGATAAAGAAGAAGGAGAAGAAGAAGATTATGATGATGATGGTGAAGAAGGAGGATCAGGTCACGAAAGTGAACAGGAACATGAAGAAGTAGAGGAGGAAGAAAAAGAAGAAGAAGAACTAGATTGAGAAGAAGTCAAAAAATAAGAAGAAAAGGAAGATGAAGAAGCAAAAAACGAGAAGTTGATGACAAAGAAGAAGAAGAAGAAGCAAAAAAAGAAGAACAAGAAGAGGAAGAAGACGGAGAAGAAAAAGAAAAAGGAAAAAGAAGAAGATGAAGGCGAAATAGACGAAGCAGAAGGGCAAGACGAAGAAGAAGAAGAAGGAGTTGAAGAAGAATAAGAAGAAAAAGAAGAAGGAGATGAAGAAGACTTAGAAGAAAAAGAAGAGGAGGAAGAAGAAGAAGAAAAATAAGACAAAGAAGAAGAAGAAGAAGAAGAAGATGAAGGAGAAGAAGAAGAAGAAGATGAAGAAGAAGAGGAAGAAGAAGATCAAGAAGAAGGCATAGAAAAAGGAGGAAAAGAAGAAGAAGAAGAAGAAGAACATGAAGAAGTAGAAGAGTAAGAAGAATAAAAAGGAGAAGAAGATTAAGAAAAAGAAGAAGATGAAGAAGAAGAAGAAGAGGAAGAGCAAATAGAAGAAGAAGAAGGAGAAGAAGAAAAAGAAGGACAAGAACAAGAAAAAAGAGAGAAGAAGAAGAAGAAGAAGTTGACGAAGGAGATGAAGAAGTAGAAGAAAAAGAAAAAGAAGAAAGAGAAGGAGATGATGAAAAAAAAAGAAGAAGAAGTAGAAGAAAAATTAGAAGAAGAGTAAGGATAAGAAGAAGAAGAAGAAGAAGTTGAAGAAGAAAAAGAAGTAGATGAGGAAGAAGAAGAAGAAGAAGAAGAAGAAGAAGAACTAGAAGAAGAAGAAGAGGAGGAGGAGGAGGAAGAAGATGTTAAGGAAGAAGAACATGGAGAAGAAGATGAAGAAGAAGAAGTATAAGAAGAATTAAAAGAAGAAGAACAAGAAGAAGAAGAGGAAGAAGATGAAGAGAGGAAGAAGAAGAAGAAGAAGAAGAAGAAGACGATGAAGAAAAAGATGGTGAAGAAGAAGAGGAAAAAGAAGAAGAATAATTAGAAGATGAAGATGAAGCATAAGAAGAAGACAAAGGAAGCAAAGATGAAGAGGAAGAAGAAGAAGTTCGAGGAGGAGGAGGAGGAGAAGAAGAAGAAGAAGAAGAAGAAGAATAAGAGAAGAAGAAGAACAAGAAGAAGAAGGAAAAGTCAAAGAAGAAGGAAGGAAGAAGAAGAAGATGAAGAACAAGAAGAAGATGATGATGAAGAAGAATAAGAAGAAAAATAAGTAGTAGTAGTAGTAGAAGCAGAAGAAGATGAAGAAGCTGGAGAATTAGAAGGAGAAGAAGAAGTAGAAGAAGAAGCTGAAGAAGTAGAAGAACAAGAAGATGACGATGATGAAGAAGAAGAAGAAGATGGTGAAGAAGAAGAAGAAGAGGAAGAAGTTGAAGGAGAAGAAGGGGAGTAAGACAAAGAAGAAGATGCAGAAGAAGAAGAAGAAGAAGACAATGAAGAGGAAGGTGAAAAACTAGAAGAAGAAGAACAAGAACTAGGCAAAGAAGAAGAAGAAGATGATGAGTAGGATGAGTAGAAGAAGAAGAAGAAGAAGAAGAAGAAGAAGACAACTGAAGAAGAAGAAGAGGAAGAAGAAGAAGAAGATGAAGAAGAAAAAGAAGTAGCAGAAGAAAATGAAGAAGAAGAAAAGGAAGAAGAAAAAGAAGAAGAAGAAGAAGAAAAAGAACAAGAAGAGGAAGAAGAGGAGGAGGAAGAAGGAGAAGAAGAAGAAGAAAAAGAAGTAGCAGAAGAAAATGAAGAAGAAGAAGAAGAAGAAGAGGAAGAAGAAGAAAAAGAAGAAGAAGAAGAAGAAAAAGAAAAAGAAGAGGAAGAATAAGAAGAAGAGGAAGAAGAGGAAGAAGAAGAAGAAGAAGTGGAAAAAGTGGAAGAAATGGAAGAAGAAGATAAAGAACAAATATAAGAAGGTAAAGAATACGAAGACGAAGAAGAAGAGGAAGAAGAAGAAGAAGAAATAGAAGAAGAAGTAGAAGTAAAAGGAAAACAAAACAAGAAGAAGAACAAGATGTAAAAGAAGAAGCAGAAGTTGGAGAAGAAGAAGATGAAGAATAAAAAGAAAAAAGAAATAGTTGAAAAAGAAGAAGAAGAAGGAGAAGTGGAAGTAGAAGAAGAAGAGGAAAAAGTTGATGATGTGGATGAAGAAGAAGAAAAGGAAGAAGATGAAGTAGATGAAGAAGAAGAGGGCAAAGAAGAAGAAGAAGAAGAAGAAGAAGATGATGAGAAATGAAAACAACAATAGAAGAAGAAGTAAATGAAGAAAAGGGAAAAGAATGAGAAGAAGAAAAAGAAGGAGAGAAAAGTGAATAAGAACAGTGGAAGAAGAAGAAAGAGGAGGAGAAGAACCTCAAGAAGAAGACGAAGAACAAGAAGAAGAAGGAGAAGGAGAAGAAGAAGAGGAAGAAGTGGAGGAGGAGGAAGAAGTAATATTAGATGAAATGGAAGAAGAACAAAAGAAGAACAAGAATAACAAAAGAAAAAGACTAAGAAGTTGAGGAAGAAGAAGAGGAAGAAGAAAAAGAAGAAGAAGAAGAACAAGAAGAAGAATAATAGGAAGAAGAAGTAGAAGAACAAGAAGAAGAAGATAACGATGAAAAAGAAGAAGCAAAAGAACAAGAAGGAGAAGAATAAGAAGAAGAAGAAGAAGAAGAAGAAGAAGAGGAAGAAGACAAAGAAGAAGAAGAAGAACAAGAAGAAGAAGAAGAAGAAGAAGAAGAAGAAGGAGAAGAAGAAGAAGAAGAACCAGAAGAAGAAGAAGATGAAGAAGAAGGAGAAAGAGAGGAAGAAGAAGATGATGAAGAATAAGAAGAAGGTGAAGAATATGAAGATGAAGAGGAAAAAGAACATGGAGAAGAAGATGAAGAAGAAGAAGTATAAGAAGAATTAAAAGAAGAAGAAGAAGAAGAAGAGGAAGAAGAAGGAGAGAGGAAGAAGAAGGAGAGAGGAAGAAGAAGAAGAAGAAGAAGACGATGAAGAAAAAGATGGTGAAGAAGAAGAGGAAAAAGAAGAAGAATAATTAGAAGATGAAGATGAAGCATAAGAAGAAGACAAAGGAAGCAAAGATGAAGAGGAAGAAGAAGAAGTTCGAGGAGGAGGAGGAGGAGAAGAAGAAGAAGAAGAAGAAGAAGAAGAATAAGAGAAGAAGAAGAAGAACAAGAAGAAGAAGGAAAAGTCAAAGAAGAAGGAAGGAAGAAGAAGAAGATGAAGAACAAGAAGAAGATGATGATGAAGAAGAATAAGAAGAAAAAAAAGTAGCAGTAGTAGTAGAAGCAGAAGAAGATGAAGAAGCTGGAGAATTAGAAGGAGAAGAAGAAGTAGAAGAAGAAGCTGAAGAAGTAGAAGAACAAGAAGATGACGATGATGATGAAGAAGAAGAAGATGGTGAAGAAGAAGAGGAAGAAGTTGAAGGAGAAGAAGGGGAGTAAGACAAAGAAAAAGATGCAGAAGAAGAAGAAGAAGAAGACATTGAAGAGTAAGATGAAAAAGAAGAAGAAGAAGAACAAGAACTAGGCAAAGAAGAAGAAGAAGATGATGAGTAGGATGAGTAGAAGAAGAAGAAGAAGAAGAAGAAGAAGACAATTGAAGAAGAAGAAGAGGAAGAAGAAGAAGAAGATGAAGAAGAAAAAGAAGTAGCAGAAGAAAATGAAGAAGAAGAAGAAGAAGAAAAGGAAGAAGAAAAAGAAGAAGAAGAAGAAGAAAAAGAACAAGAAGAGGAAGAAGAGGAGGAGGAAGAAGGAGAAGAAGAAGAAGAAAAAGAAGTAGCAGAAGAAAATGAAGAAGAAGAAGAAGAAGAAGAGGAAGAAGAAGAAAAAGAAGAAGAAGAAGAAGAAAAAGAAAAAGAAGAGGAAGAATAAGAAGAAGAGGAAGAAGAGGAAGAAGAAGAAGAAGTGGAAAAAGTGGAAGAAATGGAAGAAGAAGATAAAGAACAAATATAAGAAGGTAAAGAATATGAAGACGAAGAAGAGGAGGAAGAAGAAGAAGAAGAAATAGAAGAAGAAGTAGAAGTAAAAGGAAAACAAAACAAGAAGAAGAACAAGATGTAAAAGAAGAAGCAGAAGTTGGAGAAGAAGAAGATGAAGAATAAAAAGAAAAAAGAAGTAGTTGAAAAAGAAGAAGAAGAAGGAGAAGTGGAAGTAGAAGAAGAAGAGGAAAAAGTTGATGATGTGGATGAAGAAGAAGAAAAAGAAGAAGATGAAGTAGATGAAGAAGAAGAAGGCAAAGAAGAAGAAGAAGAAGAAGAAAAAGAAGAAGAAGAAGATGATGAGAAATGAAAACAACAATAGAAGAAGAAGTAAAT
>JAIUJO010001707.1:105000-107500 GCA_023846275.1 Vanilla planifolia | reverse complement strand
GAAAAATAATAATAAAAATAATAATAATAATAACAATAACCATAATAATAATAATAATAATAATAAGAAAGAGAAGAAGAAGAAGAAGAAGAAGAAAGAAAAAGGAGAAGAAGATGAAGAGGAGGAGGAATAATAATAATAATAATATTATTATTATTATTATTATTAGTATTAAGTAGAAGAAGAAGAAGAAGAAGAAGAAGAAAAAGGAGATGTAGTAGAAGTTTAAGAAGAAGAAGAAGAAGTGGAAGAAGAAGAGGAAGGAGAAGAAGAAGAAGAAGAAGAAAAAAAAACAAGAAGAAGAAGGAAAAGAAGAAGAAGAAGAAGAAGAAGAAGAAAAAGATGAAGAAGAACAAAAAGTAGATGTAGAAGAAGAACTACAAGAAGAAGAAGAAAAAGAAGAAGAAAATATGAATAAGAAGGAGAAGAAGTAGAAGAAGAAGAAGAAGAAGTGGAAGATGAAGAAGAAGTAGAAGATGAAGAAGAAAAGGAAGAAGAAGAAGAAGAAGAAGAAGAAGAAAATGAATAATAATAATAATAATAATAATGACAATAACAAGAAGAATAATATGAAGTAGATGAAGAAGAAGAAGAAGGAGAAGGAGAAGAAAAGAAGTACACAAATAAAAAGATGAAGAAGAAGAGTAAGAAGTAGAAGAAGAGGAACAAGGAGAAGAAGAAGAAGAAGAATAAAAAGGAGAATAATAATAATAATAATAATAATAATAATAATAATAAGATGCAGAAGTAGACGTAGAAGTAAGAAGAAGATGAAGAAAATAAAGAAGAAAAAGATGTAGAAGAAGAAGAACAAGAACAAGAAAAAGGAAAAGAAGAAGAAGAAGTAGATGGAGGAGGAGAAGAAGAAGAGGAAGAAGAAAATTAAGAAGTAGAAAAAGAAGAGGAGAAAGAAGAAGAAGAAGAAGAAGAAGAAGAAGAAAAAGAAGATGAAGAAGTGGAAAAAGAAGAAAAGGAAAAAGAAAAAAGATGAAGAAAAGAAGAAGAAGAAGAAGAAGAAGAAGACGAAGAAGAAGATGATAAAGAAGGTGAAGAAGAAGAAGAAGAAGAAAAATAAGATGACGATGAAGTAGAAGTAGAAGAAGAGGAAGAAGTAATAGTTAAAAAAGGAGAAGAAGATGAAGAAGAAGAAGAAATGAAACAACAACAATAATAATAATAATAATAATAAGAGGAAAAGAAGAAGAAGAAGAAGAATAGGAAGGAAAGGATAATAAAGAAGGAGAAGAAGAATAATAAAAATAGTACATAAAGGTGAAGGGGAAGAAGAATAAGAAGAAAGAGAAGAACAAGAACTAGAGAAATGAAGAGGAGAAGAAGATGAAAAAGAAAAAGAAGAAGAAGAAGAAGAAGAAAATGATGGAGAAGAAGTAGTAGTAGTAGTAGTAATAGTAGAAGAAAAATAATAATAATAATAACAATAATAATAAGAAAAGAAGAAGAAGAGGAAGTACGACATGAAGAAGAAGAAGAAGAAGAAGGAGATAGAAAAGAAGAAGATGAAGTAGAAGAAGGAGAAGAAGAAAAAGAAAAAGGAGGAGGAGAAGAAGAAAAGGAAGAAGAAGAAGAAGAAGAAGAAGAAGAAGAAGAAGAAAAACAATAAGAAGAAGACAGAAAAGAAGAAAAGAAGAAGGAAAAGAAGAGAAGAAGAAGAAGAGAAGAAGAAGTAGAAGAAGAACAATAATAAGAAGAAGAAGAATAAGAAGAAGAAGAAGAAAATGATGGAGAAGAAGAAGAAGAAGTAGTAGTAGTATTAGTAGAAGAAAAATAATAATAATAATAATAAAAACAATAAAAAGAAAAAGAAGAAGAAGAAGAAGAAGGAGATAGAGAAGAAGATGATGTAGAAGAAGGAGAAGAAGAAAAAGAAAAAGGAGGAGGAGGAGGAGAAGAAGAAAAGGAAGAAGAAGAAGAAGAAGAAGAGAAAGAAAAAGAGGAAGAAAAAGAAGTAGAAGAAGATGAAGAAGAAGAAGAAGAAAAAGCATATAATTAATAATAATAATAATAATAATATTAATAATAATAATAAGAAGTTGAAGAAGAAGAAGAAGAAGAAGAAAAAGAAGAAGAAGGAGGAGGTGGACAAGAAGAAGAAGAGGAAGAAGATGAAGCAGCAATAATAGTAGAAGAAGAAGAAGAAGAAGAAGTAGAAAATGATGATGATGATGAAGTAGAAGAAGAAGAACAAGAAGAAGAAGTAAAAGAAGAAGAAGAAGAAGAAGAAGAAGAAGAATAAGAATAAGAAGAAGAAAAAAGAAGATGATGAATAATAATAATAATAATAATAATAATAATAATAATAATAAGAAAAAGAAGGAGAAGAAGAAGGAAAATATGAAGAAGAAGAAGAAGAAGGAGAAGGAGATGAAGAAGAAGAAGATGAATAAGAAGATGAAGAAGAAGAGGAAGTAACAGCAGTAGTAGTAGATGAAGAAGAAGAAGAAGAAGAAAAAGGTGAAGAACAACAAGAGGAAGGAGAAGT
>JAIUJO010001707.1:80000-100000 GCA_023846275.1 Vanilla planifolia | reverse complement strand
GAAGAATTAGATGAAGTAAAGGTAGTGGAAGAAGAAGAAGAGCAAGAACAAGGAGATGAAGAAGAAGCAGAAGGAAAAGTATAAGAAGATGTAGAAGAAGAAAAGGAAGAAGAAGAAGAAGAAGAAGAAAAGGAGAAGAAATAGAGGAAGAAGAAGAAGAAGCAGAATGAGCAGATGAAGAAGGAGAAGAGGATGATGAAAAAGAAGAAGTAGAAGAAAAGAAGAAGAAGAAGAAGAAGAAGAAGAAGAAGTTGATGAAGAAGGAGTAGAGGAGGAAGAAGAAGAAGAACAAGGTGGAGGAGGAGGAGCAGGAGAAGAAGAAGAAGAAGAAGAAGAAGAAGAAGTAGAAGAAGAAGAAAAAGAATAAGAAGAAAGAAGAATAATAATAACAATAAGAAGAAGAAAAAGAAGAAGAAGAAGAAGAAGAACAAGAAGAAAAAGAAGAAGAAGAAGAACAAGAAGAAAAAGGAGAAAGAGAAGTAGAAGATGAAGGAAATGAAGATGAAGAAAGAAAAAGGAAGAAGAAGAGGAAGAAGAAGAAGGAGAAGAAGAAGAAAAAGAAAAAGAAAAGATTAAGAAGAAGAGGAAGAAGAAGGAGATGAAGAAGAAATGAAGTCGAAGAAGAAGGGGGAGGAGGAGGAGGAGGAGGAGGAGGAGGAGAAGAAGAAGAAGAAGAAGAAGAAGAAGATGAAGGAGATTTAAAAGAAGGAAAGGAAGAAGAAGAAGAAGAAGAAGGCAAAGAAGAGGAAGAAGAAGAAGGTAATCAAGAAGAAGAAGAAGAAAAAGAATAAAAAATAGTAATAGTAGTAGTAAAAGAAGAAGAAGAAGAAGAAGAAGAAGGAGTAGAAGAAGATGTTAGAGGGAAAGAAAAAGAAGAAGGAGAAGAAGAACAGGAAGAAGAAAGAAGAAGAAGAAGAAGAAGAAGAAGAAGAAGAAGAAAAATAATAACAACATAAATAATGATAATAGTAGTTGTAATAATAACAATAACAATAACAATGGTAGTAACAATAATAATAATAATAATAATAATAATAATAATAATAATAAGTAGAACACGAACAAGAAGAAAGAGATAGAGATGGAGAAGAAGAAGAAGAAGTAGAAGAAGAAAATAGAGAAGAAAGAGAAGAAGAAGAGGAAGTGGAAGAAGAAGAAAAAGAAGAAGGAGAAGAAGAAAAAGAAGGAGAGGAAGATGTAGAAGACGAGGAATTGGAAGAAGAAGAAGAAGAAAAGGTTGAAGAAGAAGAAGAAGAAGAAAAGAAGAAGAAGATGATGAAGAAGAAGAAGAAGAAAAAAAAGAAGAAGAAGAAAAAGAAGATGAATACAATGAAGATGGTGAAAAAAGAAGAAGAATATGAAGAGGAAGAAGAAGAAGAAGAAGAAGAAGAAGAAGAAGAAGAAGAAGAGGAAGAAGAAGTAGAAGGAGCGGAAGAGGATGAAGATGAATAAAAAGAAGAGGAAGAAGAAGAAGAATAAGTAGAAGAAGAAGGATTAAAGAAGAAGAAGAGAAGAAGAAGAATACGATGATGATGATGATGATGATTACGAGGAATAATAATACTAATAATAGTTGTTGAAATAGAAACATTAATAATAATAATAATAATAATAATAAGTAAAAATTAGAAGAAGAAGATGAAGAAGAAATAGGGAAAGACTAACAATAAGTAGTAGAAGAAGTAGTGCAAGAAGATGAAGAAGAAGAAGAAGAAGTAGAAGAAGAAGAAGTTGGTGATGATGAAGAAATAGAACAAGAAGAAGAAGAAGAAAAAGAAGAGGAGAAGACGATGAACAAGAGGAGGAAGAAGAAGAAGAAGAAGAAGGAGAAGAAGAAGAAAAAGAGGAAGAAGTGGAAGAGGAAGAAGAAGAAGAAGAAGAAGAAGAGGAAGGGAAAGTAGAAGAAGAAGAAAGAAGAAGCAGAAGAAAAAGACGAAGAAGAAGAAGAAGAAGAAGAATAAGAATAATAAGAAGTAGAAGAAGGAAATGAAGAAGAAGAATAATATGAGGATGAAGAAGAAGAAGAAGAAGAAAAAGAAGAAGACGAATAAGAAAAAGAAGACGAAGAAGAAGAGGAGTAAGAAGAAGAAGAAGAAGAGGAAGAAGAAGTAGAAGAAGAAGAAGAAGAAGAAGAAGAAGAAGATGATGATGATGAGAAAGAAGAAGAAGAAGAAGAAAAGGAAGAAGAAGAAGAAAAACTGGAAGAATAAGAGGAGGAAGAAGAAAAGGAAGAAGAAGAGGAAGAAGAAGAGGAAGAAGAAGAAGAAGAAGAAGAGGAAGAAGAAGAAGAAGAAGAGGAAGAACAGGAGGAAGAAGAAGAAGAAGAGGAAGAAGAATATGAGGAAGAAGAAGAAGAAGAGGAAGAAGAAGAAGAAGAGTGAGAAGAAGAAGAGGAGCAAGAACTAGAAGAGTAAGAAGAAGAACCACAAAAAGAAGAAGAAGAAGAGGTAGAAGAAGAAGAAGAAGAAGAAGAAGAAGAAGAATGCGAGGAAGAAGAGGTAGAATCATAATAAGAAGAAGATGATGATGAAGATGAAGAAGCAGACGAAAAAGAAGGAAAGAAGAAGAGGAAGGAGTAGAAGAAGGAGAAGAAGAAGGAGAACAAGAGGGAAATGAAGAAGAAGAAGCAGAAGAAGAGGAGAAGAAAAAGAAGTAGAAGAGGAAGAAGTAGAAGAGTAAGAAGAAGAGGTAGAAGAAGAAGAGGAAGAAGAACAAGAAGAAGAAATGAAGAAAAAGAAGAAGAAGAAGAAAATGATGATGAAGAAGAGGATGGAGGAGTAGAACAAGAAGAAGAAGAGGAAAGAGGAGAAGAAGAAAAAGAAGAAGAAGAAAAAGGAGTTGAAGAAGAAAAAGAAAAAGAATAAGAAGAAAAGAAGAAGAAGAAGAAGAAAAAGAAGAAGAATGAGAGGAAGAAGAGGTAGAATCATAAAAAGAAGAACAAGATGATGAAGATGAAGAAGAAGACAAAAAAGAAGGAAAGAAGAAGAGGAAGAAGGAGTAGAAGAAGGAGAAGAAGAAGGAGAAGAACAAGAGGGAAATGAGGAGGAAGAAGCAGAAGAAGAAGAGAAGAAAACGAAGTAGAAGAGGAACAAAAAGAAGAAGAAGAAGAAGAAGAGGTAGAAGAAGAAGAGGAAGAAGAAGAAATGAAGAATAAGAATAAGAAGAAGAAGAAGAAAATGATGTTGAAGAAGAGGATGGAGGAGTAGAACAAGAAGAAGAACAGAAGAAGAGAAGAAGAAGAAGAAGAAGAAGAGAAGAAGAGGGCGTGATAGAGAAGTAGAAGAAGAGAGGAAGATGAAGAAGAAGAAGAAGAAGAAGAAGAAGGAGATCAAGAAGAAGAAGGAGATGAAGAAAAAGAATAATAATAATAATAATAAGAGAAAAAGAAGTTGAAGAAGAAGTACAAGACAAAAAAAGAAGAAAAAAGGAAGAGGAGAAGCAGAAGAAGAAGAAGAAGAAGAAGAAGGAGATCAAGAAATAGAAGAACAAAAAGAATAATAATAATAAGAAGAAGAAAAGAAGAGAAAGATAAGAAAGAAGAAGAGGAAGAGGAAGAGGAAGAGGAAGAAGAAGAAGAAGAAGAAGAAGAAGAAGATGATGAAGAACATGATGAAGTAGGAGAAGAAGAAGAAGAAGGAGATGTAAAAGAAGAAAGAGAGGAAGAATAAGAAGAAGAAGATGAAGATGAAGAAGAAGGAAATAAAGAAGAGGAAAAAGGAAAAGAATAAGAATAAGAAGAAGAAGAAGAAGAAGAAGAATAGAAAGAAGAAGAAGAAGAAGAACAAGATGACGAAGAAGAAGAACAAGAAGAAGAAGGAGGAGAAGAAGAAGAAGAAGAAAAAGGAGAAGATGAAGAAGGAGAAAAAGAAGGAGAAGAAGAAGGAGTAAAAGAAGAAGAAGAAGAAGAAGAAGGAGAAGGACAAGAAGAAGAAGTAGTAGTGGTGGAAGAAGAAGAAGAAGAAAGAGAAGAAGTTGAAGAAGAAGGAACAGAAGATAAAGATGATGAAGAAGAAGAATAAAAAGGAGAGGATGAGGATGAAGATGATGATGAAGAAGAAGAAAAAGAAAGAAGTAGTAGAAGAAGAAGATGAAGAAGAACAAGGAGAAGAACAAGTCGAAAAAAAAGAAGTAGAAGAAGAAGGAGAAGATGTAGAAGAAGAAGAAGAAGGAGAGGAAGATAAGAAAGAAGAATAGGAAGACGTAGTTTAAGGAGCAGAAGAAAAAGAAGAAGAAGAAGAAGATGAAAAAGAACAAAAAGAAATAGAATAAGAAGAAAAGAAGTAGAAGAAGAAGACGAAGAAGAAGAAGATGAAGAAGCAAAAGAAAAAGTAGAATAATAAGAAGAAGAAGAAGAAGATGAAGAAGAAGACAAAGAAATTATAAAAGAGCAAGAAGAAGAAAATAAAAAGGAAATAGAAGAAGAAGATGAAGAAGAGAAGAAGAAGAAGATGAAGAGAGAAGAAGAAGAAGAAGAAGAAGAAGAAGAAGAAGAAGAAGAAGAAGGCAATGACGAAGAAGTAGAAGAAGAAGGATAGGAAGATGAAGAAGAAGAAAAAGATGAAGAAGAAGAAGAAGAAGAAGAAAAAGGAGATAAAGAAGAAGAAGGAGATGAATAATAATAACAATAATAATAATAATAATAATAATAAGAGAAGAAGAGGAAGAAGGAGAAGAAGACGAAGGAGAAGAAGACAAAAAAGAAGAAAGAGGAGGAGGAGAAGCAGAAGAAGAAGAAGAAGAAGAAGAAGAAGAAGAAGGAGATGAAGAAATAGAAGAATAAAAAAGAATAATAATTTTAACAATAAGAAGAAGAAGAGGAAGAAAAGAAGAAAATGATGAGGAAGAAGAAGAGGAAGAGGAGGAAGAAGAGGAAGAGGAAGAAGAAGAAGAAGAAGATGAAGAAGGAGAAGAAGAAGAAGAAAAAGAAAATAAAAAAGAAGATGAAGAAGAAAAGGAAGGAAGGGAAAAAAGAAGAAGAAGAAGGAGTTACAGAAGAAGAAGGAGAGGAAGAATAAGAAGATGAAGATGAAGATGAAGATGAAGAAGAAGGAAATGAAGATGAGGAAGAAGAAAAAGAATAAAAAGAATAAGAAGAAGAAGAAGTAGAAGAAGGGATGAAGAATAAGAAGAGGAATAGGAAGAAGAAGAAGAGGAACAAGAAGATGAAGAAGAAGCAAAAGAAAAAAAAGAAGGAGAACAAGAAGAAGGAGATGGAGAAGAAGAAGAAGGAGAAGAAGAAGAAGAAGAAGGATAAGAAAGAGAAGTAGAAGAAGAAGAAGAAGATGAAGAAGAAGAAGAAAGAGAAGAAGAAGAAGGAACGGAAAATAAAGAAGAAGAAGAAGAAGACGATGTAGAGGAAGAAAAAGAAGGAGAGAAAGTTGAAGAAGAAAAAGAAGAAGACATAGTTGAAGAAGGAGATGAAAAGGGTGAAGAAGAAAAAGAATAAGAAGAAGAAGAAGAGACGATGACAAAGACAAAGAAGAAGAAGAATAAGAAAAAGTAGAAGAAATCGAAGAAGAAGAAGAAGAAGGAGAAGAAGAAAAACAAGCAGACGAAGATGAAGATGAAGAAGAAGAAATAGATTAAGAAGAAAAGAAGTAGAAGAAGAAGATGAAGAAGGAGAAGAAGAAGAAGAAGAAGAAAAAGGAGAATATGAAGAAGAAGAAGAAGATGAAGAAGAAGACAAAGAAATTGTAAAAGAGGAAGAAGAAGAAAATAAAGAAGATGAAGAAGAAGAAGAAGAAGAGAAGAAGAAGAAGAAGAAGAAGAAGAAGATATCAAAGAAGAAGACGAAGAAGAAGAAGAAGTATAAGAAGAAGAAGGAAAAGAAGAAGAACAAGAAGCAAAATTAGAACTAGAAGAAGAAGGAGATGAAAGAAAGGAAGATAAAGAACAAAAAGAAGATAAAGAAGAAGGAGAAGAAGAAGGAGAAGATGAAGAAGAAAAAGAAGAAGAAGAAGAATAAGAAGAACTGAAAGAAGGGAAGAAGAAGAAGAAGATTGAGAATACCAAGAAGAAGAAGAAGGAGAGAGAGAAGAAGAAGAAGAAAAACAAGACGAAGAAAAAGGAGAAGAAGAAAAAGGAGAAGATAAAGAAGAATAAGAAGAAGTAGAATAGTGAGAAGAAGAAGGAGGAGAACAAAAAAAAGATGGAGTATGATGAAGAAGAAGAAGACGAACAGGAAGAAGAAGAAGGAGAAGGAGAAGAAGAAGAAGAAGAAGAAGATGAAGGAGAAGAAGAAGGTGAAAAAGAAGAAGAGGAGGAAGAAGAGAAGAGGAAGAAGAAGAGAGGAAGAAGAAGAAAGGAAGAAGATAAAGAAACAGAAGAAGTAGAAGAGGATGAAGAAGTAGAAGAAGAAGAAGAAGAAGAGGAAGAAGAAGAAAAAGAAGCAAATAATAAAGAAGCAGAAGGAGAGGAAAAGGATGAACAAGAATAAGAAGAAGTGGAATAATTATAATAATAATAATAATATTTTGAAGAAGAAGAAGAAGAAGAAGAAGATGAAGAAGTTGATGAAGAAGAAATAGGAGAGGAAGAAAAAGAAGAAGAGGAAGAAGGAGATGTACAAGAAGAAGGAGAGGAGGAATAAGAAGAAGAAGGTGAAGATGAAGAAGAAGAAGAAGAAGAAGAAAAAGAAGAAGAAGAAGAGGAAGAAGAAGGAAATGAAGAAGAAGAAGAAAAAGAATAAAAAGAAGAAGAAGAAGAAGAAGAAAAAGAAGGGAGGAAGAAGAAGAGGAAGAAAAAGTAGAAGAAGAAGAAGGACAAGGAGAAGAAGAAGAAGAAGAAGAAGAAAAACAAAAAGAAGAAGAAGAAGAATAAGAAGAAGAAGAAAAAGAAGATGAAGAAGAAGCAAAAGAAGGAAAGAAGAAGAAGAAGAAGAAGAAGAAGAAGGAGAAGAAGAAGAAGAAGAAGAATAAAAAGGAGGAGAAGAATAAGAAGAAGAATAAGAAGAAAGAGAAGAAGAATAATAAGAAAGAGAAGAAGAAGAAGGAAAGGAAGATAAAGATGAAAAAGAAGAAGTGGAAGAAGATCCATTGGAGAGGAAGAGAAGAAAAAGAGGAGGAAAAGAAGAAGAAGAAGAAGAAGAAGGAGAAGCAAAAGAAATAGAAGAAAAAGAAGAAGAAGAAGAAGAAGAAGATGAAGACGAAGAAGAAGAAGAACAAGAAGGAGAAGAAGGAGAAGTAGAAGAAGAAGGAGAGGAAGATGAAGAAGAAGAAGAAGAAAAAGAAGAAGAGGAAGGAGAAGATGGTGATGAAGAAGAAGATGATGTAGAGGGAGATGAAGAAAAAGAAGAAGAAAAAAGAAGTAGAAGAAGAAGAAGTTGAAGAAAAGAAGAAGAAGAAGAAGAAGAAGAAAAAGAAGAAAAAGAAGGAGAAGAAGATGGAGAAGAAGAAGAAGTAGAAGAAAAAGAACATGAAGAAGGAGGGGAAGATGAAGAGGAAGAAAAAGAAGAAGACGAAGAAGAATAAGAAGAAGAAGAAGAAGAAGAAGAAGAAGAAAAAGAATAAGAAGAAGAAGAACAAGAAGAGAAGAAGTAGAAGAAGAAGATGAAGAAGAAGAAGAAGAAGGAGAAGAAGACAAACAAGAAGAAGGAGGAGGAGAGGTAGAAGACGAAGGAGATGGAGATGAGGAAGATGAAGAACAAAAAAAATAAAAAGAAGAAGAAGGAGAAGAGAAGAAGAAGAAGAAGAAGTAGCAGAAAAAGAAAAAGGAGTAGACAAGAAGAAGAAGTAGAAGAAAGAGGATGAAGGAGAGGAAGACAAAGAAGAAGAAGAAAAAGATGTAGTTGAAGAAGGGGAAGAAGAAAAAGAAGAAGAAGAAGGTGATGAAAAAGAAGAAGAAAAAGAATAAGAGGAAAAAGAAGAAGAAGAGAAAAAAAAAGAGGAAGAAGAAGAAGAAGAAAAAGAAGGAGAAGCAGAAGAAATAGAAGAAGAAGGGGAAGAAGAAGAGGAAAGAGAAGATGATGAAGAAGAAGAAGATGACGTAGAGGGAGATGAAGAACAAGTGGAAGAAAAAAGAATAAGAAGAAGAAGAAGTTGAAGAGAAGAAGAAGAAGAAGAAGAAGAAGAAGAAGAAAAAGAAGAAAAAGAGGAGAAGAAGATTGAGAAGAAGAAGAAGTAGAAGATAAAGAACATGAAGAAGGAGAGGAAAATAAAGAGGAAGAAGAAGAAGAAGAAGAAGAAGAAGAAGAAGAATAAGAAGAAGAAGAAGAAGAAGAAGAAGAAGTAGAAGAAGAAGAAGAAGAAGAAGAATAAGAAGAAGAAGAACAAGAAGAGAAGAAGTAGTAGAAGAAGAAGAAGAAGAAGAAGAAAAAGATGGAGAAGAAGTCAAAGAAGAAGAAGGAGGAGGAAGAGAGGCAGAAGACGAAGGAGATTGAGATGAAGAAGAGGAAGAACAAAAAGAATAGAAAGAAGAAGAAGAAGAGGAGTAGAAGAAGAAGATTAAGAAGAAGAGGAGGAAGAAGAAGAAGAAGAAGCAGAAAAAGAAAAAGGAGTAGAACAACAAGAAGAAGAAGTAGAAGAAAGAAGAAGTAGAAGAAAGAAGAAGCAGAAGATAGAAGATGAAGGAGAGGATGACGAAGAATAAGAAGAAAAAGATGTAATTGAAGAAGGGGAAGAAGAAAAAGAAGAAGAAGGAGATGAAAAAGAAGAAGAAAAAGAATAAGACGAAAAAGAAGAAGCAAAGAAAAAGAGGAGGAGGAAGAAGAAGAAGACGAAGAAGGAGAAGCAGAAGAAATAGAAGAAGATGAAGAAGAAGGAGAAGGAGAAGTAGAAGAAGAAGGAGAGGCAGATGAAGAAGAAGAAGAAGAAATAGAAAAAGAGGAAGTAGAAGATGTAGAAGAAGAAGAAGAAAAGAGGATAAGAAGAAGAAGAAGTAGAAGATGAGAAGAAGAAGAAGAAGAAGAAGAAGAAGAAAAGAAGAAATGGAAGGAGAAGAAGAAGATGGAGAAGAAGAAAAAGTAGAAGAAAAAGAACAAGAAGAAGAAGAGGAAGATGTAGAGGAAGAAAAAGAAGAAGAAGAAGAATAAGAATAAGAATAAGAAGAACTAGAAGAAGAAGTAGAAGAAGAAAAAGATTAAGAAGAGGAAGAATAAGAAGAGAAGAAGAAGTAGTAGAACAAGAATAAACATAATAATAATAATTAGACAGAGAAAAAGGAGGATGAGGTGAGGTAGAAGAAGAAGGAGAAGGAGATGGAGAAGAGGTAGAACAAAAAGAATAAGAAGAATGAGAATAAGAATATAAAGAAGAGAAGAAGAAGAAGATTAGGAAGAAGAAGAAGAAGTAGAAGTTGAAGAAGAAGAAGAAGTAGTAGAAGAAGAAGAAGAAGGAGAAGAAGAAATCGAAGAAGAAGAAGAAGAAGAAAAATAAGAAGGAGAAGAAGAAGAGGATGAAGAAGAAGAAGAAAATGGAGTAGAACCAGAAGAAGAAGAAGTAGAAGAACAAGAAGAAGAACTAAAAGGACAAGAAGAAGAAGATGACGAGGAAGAAGAAGAAGAAGATTATGATGATGATAATGAAGAAATAGAAGAAGAAGAAGAAGAAGAAGAAATAGAAGAAGATGTGGAGGCAGATGATGTAGAAGAAGAAGAAGAAGAAGGAGGAGGAGAAGATGAAGAAGAAAAGAAGTGGGAGAAGGAGAAAAAGACAACAAAGAAGGACAAGAAGATGAAGAAGAAGAAGAAGAAGAACAAAAAGAAAAAGAACAACAACAACAAGTAGTAGTCGTAGTAGAAGAAGAAGGAGAAGAAGAAGAGGGAGTAGAAAAAAAGAAGAAGTAGTATAAGAAGAAGAAGAAGAAGAAGAAAATGATGAAGAAGAAAAAGAAGAAGAAAAAGAAGAAGAAGAAGAAGAAGAAGAAGAAGAACAAGAACAGGAAGATGAAGATGAAGAAAAAGAAAAAGAAGAGCAAGAAGAAAAAGAAGATGGAGAGGAAGAGGAAGAACAAGTAGAATTAGAAGCAGAAGTTGAAGAAGAAGTAGGCAAAGGAGAAGAAGAAAAAGAAGAAGAAGAAAAACATCTAGAAGAAGCAAAAGTAACAGAACAACAAGAAGAAACGAAATAGAGGAAGAAGAGGAGGAAGAAGAGTAGGAGGAAGTAGAAGATATAGAAGAAGAAGAAGAAAAAGAAGAAGATGATGATGATGATGATGACGATGATGATGTTGATTATGATGATGAAGAAAAAGAAGAAGTAGAAGAAGAAGAAGAGGAAGAAGAAGGAGAGGAGGAACAAGAAGAAGAGGAAGAATAAAAAGTAGAGAAAGAAGAAGATGATGAAGAAAAAGAAAAGAAGTAAAAGAAGAAAAATATAAGAACAAAAAGAAGAAAAAAAAGAAGAGTAAGAAGAGGAAGAAGAAGTAGAAGAAGAAGTAGTGGTAGTAGAAGAAGAAGAAAATGAAAAAGAAGAAGAACAACAACAACAAGAAGAAGAAGAAAAAGAAGAAGAAGAATAAGAAGGAGAATGGAAAGGGGAAGAACAAGAAGAAATAGTCGTAGAAGAAGAAGAAGCAGGTGTGGAAGATGAAGAAGTTGAAGAAGAAGAGGAAGAAGAAGAATAAGAAGTAGAAGAAGATAAAAAGAAAGAAGAAGAAGGGGATAGAGAAGAAGAAGAAGAAGTAGTAGAATATGAAGAAGAAAAATTCAAAGGAGAAGGAGGAGTAGAAGAATTAGAAGAAGAATAAGAAGATGAAAAGGATGAGGAAGAAGAAGATGAAGAAGAAGAGAAAGAAGTAGAAGAAGGAGGAGGAGGAGAACAACAAGAACAAGTAGAAGTAGAAGAAGGAGGAGTAGGAGTTCAAGAAGAAGAAGATGATGAAGAAGAAGATCAAGAAGAAGTAGAAGTAGAAGATGAAGAAAAAGGAGATGAAAAGGAAGAAGAAGAAGAAGAAGATGAGGAGCAAGAAAAAGAAGATGAAAAGAAAAAGAAGATGAAAAGAAAAAGAAGAAGAAGAACCAGAAGAAGAACAAGAAGAAGAAGGAGAAGAAGAAGAAAAGAGGACGACGAAGAAGAAGAAGAAGAAGAAAGAAAAGAAGGACAAGAAGAAGAAGTAGAAGAAGATGAAGAAGAAAAAGGAGAAGAAGAAGGAGAAGGAGAGAAAGATGAAGAGGAAGAAGAATATGAAGAAGAAGAAGAAAAGGTCAGAGGAGTCGGAGGAGAAGAAGAGGAAGAAGAAAAGGAAGAAGAAGATGAAAAATGAGAAGGAGAAGAAGATGAAGAAGAAGAATAAGAAGAAGATGAAGACGAAGAAGAAGAAGAAGAAGATCAAGAAGAAGTAGAGGTAGTTGATGAAACAGAAGAAGTACAAGGAAAGGAAGAAGATTGAGGAAGAATAGAAGAAGAAGAAGAAAATGATGATGAAAATTATAATAATAATAATAGAAATAATAATAATAATAATAATAACCCAATAACAATTGTAATAATAATAAGAATAATAACAATAATAAGAAGAAGAAGAAAATGAAGTAGGAGAAGAAGAAGAACAAGAAGAATAAGAAAAAGAAAAAGAAGATGAACAAAAACATAAAGAAGAAGTAGAGGAAGATGAAGAAGAAGAAGAAGAAGAAGAAGAAGTAGGACAAGAAGAAGATGAAGAGGGAGATGAAGAAGTAGAATAAGAAGAAGAAGAAGAAGATGGAGTAGAAGAAGAAGAAGAATAAGTAGAAGAACTAGAAGAAGAAGAGGAACAAAAAGAAGTGGAAATAGAAGTAGAGGAAGAAGAAGAAGAAGATGATGATGATGATGAAGAAGAAGAAAATGTAGTAGTAGTAGTGGTAATATAAGACGAAGATGAAGAAGAAGAACAAGAAGGAGAAAAGGAGAAGAACAAGAAGGAGAAGAAGAAGACAAAGAAGATGAAGAAGAAGAAGAAGAAAGAGTTAAAGAAGAAGGAGTTAAAGAAGAAGAATTAGAGGAAGATGAAGTGGAAAAAGAAGAAGAAGAAGAAGAAGAAGAATAAGGAGAAGAAGAAGAAGAAGACGGAAATGAAGAAGGAGAAGAAGAAGAAGAAGAAGAAGAAGAAGAAGATGAAGAAGAAAAGAAGCGATAGACGAAGAAGAAGAAGAAGAAGAAAAAGGAGAAGAAGACAATAAAGAAGAAGAAGAAAAAGAAGTAAAAGAAGAAGAAGAAGAAGAAAAAGAAGTAAAAGAAGAAGAAGAAGAAGAAGAAGAAGATAATGATGATTAACAAGAAGAAGACGAAGAACAAGAAGAAGAGTAAGAAGAAGAAGAAGAAGAAGAAGAAGAAGAAGATGATGATGATGATGATTAGCAACAGGAAGAAGAAGAAGAAGAAGAAAAAGTAGAAAAAGAAGAAAAAAGTTGAAGAAAAAGAAGAAAAAGAAGAAAAAGAAGAAGCAGAGGAAGTAGTAGTAGTTGTAGAAGAAGAAGAAGAAGAAAATGTTAAAAAACAAGACGAAGAAGAGAGAGAGAGAGAAGAAGAAGAAGAAGAAAATGAAGGAGAACAAGAATAGGAAGAAAAAGAAGAGAAACAAGAGGAGGAAGTAGAAGAAGAAGAAAGAAAAGGAGAAGACGAAGAAGAAGAAGAAGAAGAAGTCGTAAAAGAAGAAGAAGAAGAAGAAAAACAAGAAGAAGAAGAGAAGAAGAAGAAGACAGAGATGGAGGAAAAGAAGAAGAAGAAGTAGAATATGAAGAAGAAAAAGGAGAAGAAGAAGGAGAAGGAGAAGAAGAAGCAAAAGTAGAATAAGAAGTTAAAGAAGAAGAGGTAGAAGAAGAAGAAGAAGAATATGAGAAAGAAGGTGATGAAGGAGGAGGAGGTGGAAGAGGAGAAGGAGAAGAAGAAGATGAAGAAGAAGAAGAAGGAGATGAAGAAGAAGAACAAGAAGAAGAACATCAAGAAGAAGTAGAAGTAGAAGATGAAAAAGGAGAATGAGAAGAGAAGAAGAAGAAGAAGAAGAGGAAGAAGAGAAGCCGAACAAGAAGAAGAAGAAGAAAAAGAAGAAAAAGAAGTAGAGGTAGTAGAAGCTGAGGAAGAAGAAGAAGAAGAAGAAGAAGAAGAAGATGATGATGATGATGATGACGATGATGAAAAAAAAGAAGCAGAAGACGAGCAAGAAGAAGAAGATTATGAAGAAAAAGAGGAAAAAGAAGAAGAAGAAGGGTAAGAAGAGGAAGAAGAAGAAGAAGAAGAAGAAGAAGAAGAAAAGAAGAAGAAGAAGAAGAAGAAGAAATAAAAGGAGAGGAATAAGAAGAAGAAGAAGAAGAAGAAGAAAAAGGAGAAGGAGTGGAAGAAGAAGAAGAAGAAGAAGAAGGAGAAGGAGAAGTAGAAGAAGAAGAAGAATATGAAGAAGAAAGTTGAGAAAAATAAGGAGAAGGAGAAGAAGAAGAAGAAGGAGAAAAATCTGAAGAAGAAGAAGAAGAAGAGGAACAAGAAGTAGAAGGTCAAGAAGAAGGAGAAGATGAAGAAGAAGAAGAAGAAGAAAAAGAAGACAGAAGAAAAAAAGAAGAAGATGATGAAGAAGAAGCAGTATAGGAAGTAGAAGAAGAAGAAGAAGAAGAAGAAGTAGAAGATGAAGAAGGAGAACACGATGAAGAAGATGAAGAAGAGGAAAAAGTAGAAGAAGAAGAAGGAGAAGGAAAAGAAGAAGAAGAAGAAGAAGAAGAAGGAGAAAAAGAAGAAGAAAAAGCAGACATAGAAGAAGAAGATGACGAAGAAGAAGAAGAAGATGATGATTATGATAAAAAAGAAGAAGAAGAAGAAGAGAAAGATTAAGAAGAACAAGAAGAAGATGAAGAAGAAGAGAAAGAGATGGAAGAAGAAGAAGAAGAAAAAGAAGTAGAAGAAGTAGAAGATGATGAAGAAGTAGAAGAAGAAGATAATGACAAAGGAGAAGATGTAGAAGAAGAGGAAGAAGAAGAAGAAGAAGAATAAGAAGAAAAAAAAGAAGAAGGAGAAGAACAATAATAATAATAAGAAGAAGACAAAGAAGAAAAAGAAGAAGAAGAATATGAAGAAGAAGAAGAAGAGAAGGAGAAAAAGGAGAAGAAAGTGAAGAAAGAGAAGAAGAATAAGAAGAAGAAGAAGAAGAAAACCAAGGAGAAGACGAAGATGAAGAAGAAGAAGAAGAAGAAGAAGAAGAAGAAGAAGAAAAGATGAAAAACAGGAAGAAGAAGAAGAAGAAGAAGAAGAAAAAGAAGAAAAAATAGAAGAAGAAGAAGAAGAAGAAGATGATGATGATGAGAAAGAAGAAGACGAAGAAGACGAAGAAGAAGAAGAAGACAAAGGAGAAGAAGAAGAAGAAGAAGACAAAGGAGAAGAAGAAGAAGACAAAGAAGAAGAAGACAAAGAAGGTGAAGGAGAAGAAGTTGAACAAAAAGAAGAACAAGATGGAGAAGAAGAATAAGAAGATGAAAAAAGAGAAGAAAAATAAGAAGAAGAAGAAGAAGAAGACGAAGAAAAAGAAGAAGATGAAAAAGAAGATGAAGAAGAAAAAGATAAGGAAGAAGAAGAAGAAGCAGAAGTAGAACATGAAGAAAAAGAAGAAGTTGATAAAGAAGAGGAGGCCAAACAAGAAAAAGAAGAAGAAGAAGAAGATGATGAAGAAGAAGAAGAAGAAGATGAAGACGACGAAGAAGAAGTAGAACAATAAGAAGAACTAGAAGAAGAAGAAGAAGACGAAGACGATGAAGAAGAAGAAGAAGACGAAGATTATGAAGAAGAAGAAGACATTAAAGAAGAAGAAGAAGAAGAAGGACAAGATGTTGAAGAAGAAGAAGAAGAAGAAGGAGATGAAGAAAAAGAAGAAGACAAAGAAGAAGAGGAAGAATAGGAAGAAGATGAAGAAGAAAAAGAAGAAGAAGAAGTAGACCGAAGAAGAAGGGGAAGAAGAAGTAGAAGAAGATGAAGAAGAAGAGGAACAAGGAAAAGAAGGAGAAGAAGAAGAAAAGAAGAAGAAGGAGAAGAAGAATATGAAGAGGAAGAGGAAAGGAAACCAAAAGAAGAAGAAAAAGAAGAAGTAGTTGATGTTGTAAAAGAAGACGAAGAAGAAGAAGACGAAAATGAAGAAAAAGAAGATGATAATGAAGAAGAAGATGAAGAAGAAGAAGGAGAAGACAAAGAAGAAGAAGACAAAGAAGAAGAAGACAAAGAGGAAGAAGAAGAACAAGAAGGAAATGGAGAAGTAGACGAAGAAGAAGAAGAAGATGATGATGAAAAAGAAGAAGAGGAAGGCAAAGAGGAAGAAGAAGACAAAGAATAAGTAAAAGAAGAAAAAGAAGAACAAGAAGAAAAAGACAATGAGAAAGAAGATGAAGAAGAGGAAGAAGGGGAAGAGGTAGAAGAAGAAGAAGAAGGAAAAGAAGATGAAGAAAAGTAGAAGAAGATGATGAAGAAGAAAAGGTAGAAGAAGAAAAAGAAGAAGAAAAAGTAGAAGAAGAAGAAGAAGAAGACGAAGAAGAAGAAGATGAATAAGAAGAAGAAGAAGAAGAGGAAGATGAAGAAGAAGAAGAAGAAGAAGAGGAAGAAGGAGAAGTAGAAGAAGATGGGGAAGAAGAAGAAGGAGAAGAAGAAGATGGAGAGGAAGAAGAAGAAGAAAAAGAAGAAGAAGAAGAAGAGGATGAAGAAGAAGATGAATAAGAAGAAGAAGAAGATGAAGGTGAAGAAAAAGAAGAAGATGAAGAAGAAGAAGAAAAAGAAGAAGAAGAAGAAGAAGGAGAAGAATGTGAAGAAGAAGAAGAATAAGAAGAAAAAGAGAAAGAAGAAGAAGAAGAACAAAATGAAGAAGTAGAAGATGAAGAAGGAGAACACGAAGAAGAAGAAGATGAAGAAGAGGAAGAGATAGAAGAGGAAGAAGGAGAAGAAGAAGAAGAAGAAGAAGGAAAAGAAGAAGAAGAAGAAGAAAAAGTAGTCGTAGAAGAAGAAGATGAAAAAGAAGAAGAAGATGATGATGATGATGACGAAAAAGAAGAAGAAGAAGAAGAGAAAGATTAAGAAGAACAAGAAGAAGACAAAGAGGTGGAAGAAGAAGAAGAAAAAGAAGAAGAAGTTGAAGAAGAAGAAGAAGAAGTAGAAGAAGAAGATAATGACGAAGAAGAAGAAGATGTAGAAGAAGAGGAAGAAGAAGAAGAAGAAGAACAAGAAGAAGAAAAGAAAAAAGAAGTAGAAGAAGAAGAAGAAGAGGAAGAAGACAAAGCAGAAAAAGAAGAAGGAGAAGAAGAAGAAGAAGAAGAAGAATAAGAAGAAGAGAAGGAGAAGAAGGAGAAGAAATTGAAGAAAGATAAGAAGAAGAATAAGAAGAAGAAGAAGAAGAAAAAGAAGGAGAAGACAAAGATGATGATGAAGAAGAAGATGAATATTAATAAGAAGAAGAAGAAGAAGAAGAAAAAGAAGAAGAAAAATAGGAAGAAGAAGAGGAAGAAGAAGAAAAAGAAGAAGAAATTGAAGAATATGAAGAAGATGATGATGATGATAATGATGAAAACGAAGATGTTGGAGAGGTAGAAGAAGAAGAAGTAGAAGAAGAAGAAGAAGAAGACGAAGAAGAAGAAGAAGAGGACAAAGAAGAAGTGGAAAAGGAAGGAGAAGGGGAAGAAGTTGAAAAAAAAGTCGAAGAAGATGGAGAAGAAGATAAGAAGATGAAGAAAAAAGAGAAGAAGAAGAAGAAGAAGAAGATGAAGAAAAAGAAGATGAAAATGAAGATGAAGAAAAAAAAAGAGGAGGAAGAAGAAGAAGCATAAGTAGAACATGAAAAAGAAGAAGTAGATAAAGAAGAAGAAGCCAAAAAAGAAGAAGAAGAAGAAGAAGACCAAGAATAAGAAGAAGGTGAGAAAAAGATGAGGATGACGAAGAAGAAGAAGTAGAACAATAAGAAAAAGAACTAGAAGAAGAAGGAGAAGATGAAGACGATGAAGAAGAAGAAGTCAATAAAGAAGAAGAAGTAGAAGAATGACAAGATGTAAATGCAGAAGAAGAAGAAGAAGGAGACAAAGAAAAAGAAGAAGACAAAAAAGAAGAAAAAGAGGAAGAAAAAGAAGAAGAAGAAGAAGATAAAGAAGAAGAAGAAGAAGACAAAGAAGAAGAAGGGGAAGAAGAAGTAGAAGAAGAAGATGAAGAAGAAGAGGAATAGGGAAAAGAAGGGGAAGAAGAAGCAAAGAAGAAGAAGAAGAAGAGGAAGGAAAGAAGAAGCAGAAGAAGAAGAAGAAGAAGAAGAAGAAGAAGAAAAAGTAGAAGTTGATGTTGTAAAAGAAGAAGAAGAAGAAGAAGAAGAAGAAGACGAAAATGAAGAAGAAGAAGACAATGATAATGAAGAAGAAGATGAAGAAGAAGAAGGAGAAGACAAAGAAGAAGAAGGCAAAGAAGAAGAAGACAAAGAGGAAGAAGAAGAACAAGAAGGAATAGGAGAAGTAGACAAAGAAGAAGAAGAAGATGATGATGAAAAAGAAGAAGAGGGAGGCAAAGAAGAAGAAGAAGACAAAGAAGAAGTAAAAGAAGAAAAAGAAGAACAAGAAGAAGAAGACAATGAAAAAAAAGACGAAGAAGGGTAAGAAGGGGAAGAAGTAGTAGAAGAAAAAAAGGAAAAGAAGATGAAGAAGAGTAGAAGAAGATGAAGAAGAAGAAAAAGTAGAAGTAGGAGGCAAAAAAGATGGTGGAAAAGAAGAAAAAGATGAAGAAGTAGAAAAAGTAGAGGAAGACAACGAAGAAGAAGACAGAGACGAAGAAGAAGATGAAGGAGAAGTTGGAGAAGTAGAAGACGAAGAAGAAGAAGAAGAAGAAGAAGATAAGGAAGAAGATGGAGAAGAAGAAAAGGTTGAAGAAGTAGAATTAGAAAAAGAAGAAGAAAAAAGAAGACGAAGAAGAAGAATACCATAAACAAAAGGAGGAGAAGAAGAAAATGAAGAAGAAGAAGAAGAAGAAGAAGAAGAAGAAGCTGGGGAAGAAGAAGAAGACGAAGAAGTAAAAGGAAAAAAGTAGGAGAAAATTACGTAGAAGACGAAGAAAAAGTAGAAGTAGTAGTAATAGTAGTAGAAGAAGAAGAAGAAGAAGGAGAAGAAGAAAAAGAAGAAGAAGAAGAAGAAGAAGAAGAAGACAAAGAAGAAGTCAAAGAAGAAGAAGAAGAAGAAGAAGAAGAAAAAGAAGAAGACGAAGAAGAAAAAGAACAAGTGGAAGAAGAAGAATAAGAAGAATAAGAAGAATATAAGAAGAACAACAAGAACAAGAAGAAAAAGTAGTAAACAAAAAAGAAGAAAATGAAGAAGAAGAATAATAATAAAGATATGAAAAAGAACAAGAAGAAGATAAAGTAGTAGAGGAAGAGGAAGAAAAAGAAGAAGAAGATGAAGAAGAATAAAAGAAGAAGAAGATGAAGAAGAATAAAAGAAGAAGTAGAAGATGATTAAGGAGATAACGAAAAAGAAGAAGAAAAAGAAGTAGAAGTGATGAAACAGAAGATGAAGAAATAGAAGAAGTAGAAGAAGAGAAAGAAGTAGAAGGAGAAGAAGAAGAAGAGAAAGAAGAAGAAGAAGAAGAAGAAGATGGAGAAGAAGAAGAAGGGGAAAAGAAGAAGAAGAAGAAGAAGAAGACGAAGAAGACAAAGAAGGAGAAGAAGAAGAAGAAAAGGACAAAGATGAAGAATATGGAGAGGAAGAAGAGGAATAAGACAAAGAAGTTGAAGAGGAAGAAGAAGAATACGAAGAAGGAGAAGAAGAAAAAGAAGAAAAAGAAGAAGTATAAGAAGAAGAAGACAAAAAGGTAGAAGAAGAAGACGATGAAGAAGTAGAAGAAGATGAAAAAGAAGAAGAAAAAGAAGAAGAAGAAGAAGAAAAAGTAGAAGAAGAAGAAGAAGAAGAAGAAGAAGAAGAAGAAGATGATGATGATGATGACGATGATGATGATGAAGAAAAAGTAGGAGAAGAAAAAGAATGAGAAGAAGAGATGATAAAGAATGAGAACAACAAGGAGAAGAAGACAAAGAAGAAGAAGAGGAAGAAGAAGAAGAAAAGGAAGAAGATGTGAAGAAGAAGGAGAAGAAAAAGAACTAGAAGATGAAAAGGTAGAAGCTGAATAAGAAGAAGAATAAGAAGGAGAAGAAGGATAAGAAGAAGAAGGAGAAGAAAAAGATGGAGAAGTGTAAGAAGAAGAAGAAGAAGAAGGTGATGATGATGATGATGATTAACAAGAAGAAGAAGAAGAAGATGAAAAAAGAAGAAGTATATCGAGAAGTAGAAGAATATAATAATGAAGAAGAAGAAGAAGACAGAATAAAAAGACGAAGAAGAAGGCGAAGAAGATGAACAAGAAAAAGATCTCAAAGAAGTGGAAGAAGAAGAAGAACAAGAAGAAGAAGAGGAAGTCGATGAAGGAGGATAAAAAGAAGAAGTAGAAGAAGATGAAGATGATGATGACGATAAAGAAGAAGAAGAAGAAGATGAAGAAGAAGAAGAAGAAGAAGAAGAGGAAAGCAAAAAAGTAGAAGAAGAAGTGGAAGAAGAAGGAGAAGAACATTAAGGAGAAGAATTAGAAGGGCATGAAGAAGAAGGACAAGAAGGAGAAGGAGGAGAAGAAGGAGGAGGAGAAGAAGAAGAAGTAGAAGATGATAAAAAAGAAGAAGACAATGGAAAAGAAGAACAAGGTGAAGAAGAACTAGAAGTTGAAGTAGAAGAAGAAGAAGGAAAAGAAAAATAAGAAGAAGTAGAAGAAGAGGAGGAGGAAGAAGAAGAAGAAAAGTATAAAAAAAAGATGTAGGAGGAGAAGAAAAAGAAGCAGAAGAAGAAGAAGAAGAGGAAAAAGAAGAAGAAGAAGCTTAAGAACAAGAGGAAGAATATGATGATGAAGAAGAAGAAGATGAATGAGAAGCAGAAGAAGAAGAGGAAAAAGAAAAAGAGGAAGAAGAAAAAAAAAGAGTAGAAAAAGAAGAAGAAGAAGAAGAAGAAGATGAAGAAGAAGATAAAGAAGAAGTAGAAAAGGAGGAGGAGGAAGAAGAAGAAGAAGAAGAACGAGAAGAAGAAGAAGAAGATGAAGAAAAAGAAGAAGAAGAAAAAGAAG
>JAIUJO010001707.1:57500-75000 GCA_023846275.1 Vanilla planifolia | reverse complement strand
AAGGAGAAGAAGAGAAAGAAGACAAAGAGTAAGAAGAAGAAGATAAGAAGGAGGAGGAGGAGATGGAGGAGTAGGAGAAGAAGAAGAAGAAGAATAGGAAGAAGAAGAAGAAGAAGAAGAAGAAGAGGAAAAAGTAGGAGAAGAAGAAGATGTAGAAGAAGAAGATGAAAATGAGATGAAGAAGAAGAAGAACAAAAAGAAGAAGAAGAAGAAGAAGGAAAGGAAAAAGGAAGAGAAGAAGAAGGAGAAGAAGAAGAACAACAAGAATAAAAAGTAGAAGGAGAAGAAGAAGATGAAGAAGAAGAAGAAGAAGAAGTAGGGAGGAAAAAGGAGGAGAAGAAGAAGGAGAAGAAGAACAACAAGTAGAAAAAGTAGAAGGAGAAGAAGAAGATGATGATGAAGACAACACTGAAGAATAAGAGGAATAAGGCAAAGAAAAGAAAGGATGAGATGAAGAATAAAGAGAAGAAGAGGAAGAAGAAAGAGAAGGAGAAGAAGAAAAAGAAGAAGATGAAAAGGAAAAGTAGAAGAAGAAGAAGAAAAAGAAGGAAAAGATGAAGAAGAAGAAGAAGAAGTAGAAGGAGAAGAAGAAGTAGAAAAAGGATAAGGAGAAGAATAAGAAGAAGAAAAAGTAGAAGATGAAGATGAAGAAGACAAAGAAGAAGAAGAAGTTAATGAAAAAGAAGAAGAAGAAGAAGAGAAAGTAGACAAAGAGGAAGAAGAAGAAGAAGCTGAAGAAGAAGAAGAAGATGACCATGATGATGAAGAATAAGATGAAGAAGAACAATACAAAGAAGAAGATGAAGTAGAAGGTGAAGAAGAAGAAGATGATGATGATTATGATGATGAAGAAGAAAAAGAGGAAGAAGAGGAAGAAGCAGAGAAGAAGAAGAAGAAGAAGAAGTAGTAGTAGTAGAACAAGAAGAAAAACAAGATCAAGAACCAGAAGAAGAGCAAGAAGAAGAAGAAGAAGGAGAAGAAGAAGAAGCAGAAGAGGAAGACGAAAAAGGAGAAGGAGAGTAGGAGGAGTAGGAGCAAGAAGAAGAAGAAGAAGAAGAAGAAGAAGAAGAGGAGGAAGGAGGTGGAAGAGGAGGAGAAGAAGAAGAAAGAGAAGATGAAGAAGAACTTGAAGAAGAAGAAGAAGAAGAAGAAGAAGAAGAAGTAGAGGAAGAATAAGAAGAAGACAAACAAGAAGAAGAAGAATAAGAAGAGAAGAAGATTAAAAAGAAGAAGAAGAGGAGGGCGAAGAAAGAGAAGAATAAGAAGACGATGACGACAAAGAAGAAGAAGAATAAGAATAACCAGAAGAAGAAGAAGAAGAAGAACAAGGCGAAGAAGAACAGAAAGAAGAGGAAGAAGAAGAAGATGGAGACAGAGAAGAAGAACAAGAAGAAGAGGAAGAAGAAGAAGAGAAGAAGAAGAAGAAGAAAAGAAGAAGAAGAAGAAGAAGAAGAAAATGAGAAGAAGATTAAGAAGAAGAAGAAGAAGGGGAAAAGGAAGAAGAGTAAGAAGTAGAAGGAGAAGAAGAAGGAGAAGAAGAAGGAGGAGAAGAAGAAGAAGAAGAAGGCAAAGAAGAAGATGAAGAAGAAGAAGACTATTAAAAGGAGGATGGTGAGGATAAAGAAGAAGAAGAGGAAGATGAAGAAGAGGAAGGAGGAGGAGAACAATAAGAAGAAGAAGAAGAAGGAGAATATGAAGAGGAAGAAGAAGAAGAAGAAGTAGTAGAAAAAGAAGAATAAGAAGAAGATGAACAAGAAGAAGAATAAGAAGAAGAAAAAGATGAAAAAGAAGAAGTAAAGGAAGAAGAAAAAGAAGAAGAAGAAGAAGAAGAATATGAAGAATAAGGAGTTTAAGAAGAAGAAGAAGAGTAAGAAGATGAAGAAGAAGAAGAATAACAAGAAGAAGTAGGAAAAAACATCAAAAAGATGAAGAACAAGAAGAAGAAGAAGGCGAACAAGAAGAAGAAGAAGAAGAAGGCAAAGTAGAAGAAAACAATGATGAAGAAGAAGAAGAAGACAAAAAAGAAGGGGAAGAAGATGATGATGATGATGGTGATGATGAAGAAGAAGAAGAAAAGGATAAGCAGGAAGAAGTGGAAGAAGAAGAAGAAGAAGAAGAATAAGAAGAAGAAAAAGAAGAAGAGGAAGAACAAGAAGATGAAAAAGAAGGTGACGAATATAAAGGAGAAGAAGTAGAAGATGAAGAAGAAGTAGAAGAAGAAGGAGGAGGAGGAGGAGAAGGACAAGAAGAAGAAAAAGAAAACAAGAAGAAGAAGAAGAAGGAGCAATAGAAGGAGAAGAGGAAGGAGAAGAAGTTGGAGAAGAAGAAGAAGATGAAGAATAAGAAGTTTAAGAAGAAGAAGAATAATAATAATAATAATAACTAGAAGTAGGCAAAAAACATCAAAAAGATGAAGAACAAGAGGGAGAAGAAGGAGGAGAAGAAGAAGAAGAAGAAGGCAAAGGAGAAGAAAACAATGATGAAGAAGAAGAAGAAGACGAAAAAGAAGGGGAAGAAGATGATGATGTTGATGGTGATGATGAAGAAGAAAAAGAAAAGGATAAGCAGGAAGAAGTGGAAGAAGAAGAAGAAGAAGAATCAAAAGAAGAAAAAGAAAAAGAACAAGAACAAGAAGACGAAAAAGAAGTTGACGAATATAAAGTAGAAGAAGTAGAAGACGAAGAAGAAGTAGAAGAAAAAGGAGGAGGAGGAGGAGGGAGAGAAGGAGAAGAAGGAGAAAAAGAAAAGAAGAAGAAGAAGAAGAAGTTGAGAAGAAGAAGAAGGTAGAGATGAAGAAGAAAAAGAAGTAGTAGAAGAAGAAGATTAAGAAGAAGAAGATTAAGAAGAAGAAAGAGAAGAAGAAGAAGAAGAAGAAGAAGGTTAAGAAGAAGATGAAGATGAAGAAGTAGAAGAAGAAGAGAAGAAGAACAAGAAGAAGAAGAACAAGAAGGAGAAGAAAGAGGAGGAGAAGAAGATGTAGAAGAAGAAGAAGAAGATGTAGAAAAAGAAGAAGAAGAAGAAGAAGAAGAATAAGAAGAAGAAGTAGAAGAAGAGAACAAGGAGAAGAAAAAGAAGAAGAAGAAGTAGAAGAAGAAGAACAAGAAGAAGAAGAAGAAGAAGAAAAAGAAGAACAAGGAGGAGGAGAAGAAGAAGAAGAGGAGGAAGAAGAAAAGGAGAAAGAAGAATAAGAAGAAGAAAAAGAAGAAAAAGGAGGAGGATAAGAAGAAGAAGAATAAGAACAAGAAAAATAAGAAGAAAAAGGAGGAGATGAAGAAGAAGAAGAAGATTTAGAAGATTGTGTAGATTGGAAGAAGAAGATGTAGAAGAAGAAGAAGAAGTGGAAGAGGAAGAGGAAGATGAAGAAGTAGAAGTAGAAGAAGAAGGAGAAGAAGAAGAAATAGAACAAGGAGTAGAAGAAGAAGAATATGAAGAAGAAGAAGAAGAACAAGAACAAGAAGAAGACCGAGAAGAAGAAGGAGAAGAAGAAGAAAAAAAAGAAGAACAAGAAGAAGAAGGCAAAGAAAAAGAAGAAGAAGATGATGGAGATGAAGCACATGAAGAAGAAGAAGACGAAAAGGAAGAAGAAGAAGAAGAGGAAGAAATAGAAGAAGAAGAAGAAGGCAAAGAAGAAGACGAAGAAGAAGAGAAAGAAGAATAAAAAGAAGAAGATTATGAAGAAGAAGAAGATGAAGCAGAAGAAGAAGAAGAAGAAGAAGAAGAAGGAGAAGAAGAAGATGGAGAAGGAGAAGAAGAAGGAGGAGAAGGAGTAGAAAAAGACGATGGGGACGAAGAAGAAGAAGAAAAAAGAGAAGGAGAAGAATCAGAAGAGAAAGAAGAAGAAGAAGATGAACAATAATAATAATAAGAAGATGAAGAAAAAGAACTAGAAGAAAAAGAAGAAGAAAAAGAAGAAGAAGAAGAAGAAGATAAAAAAGGTGAAGAAGAAGATGAAGAGGAAGAAAAAGAAGAAGATGAAGAACTAGATGGAGAAGAAGGTGAAGATGGAAAAGAAGAGGAGGAAGAAGAAGAAGTAGTAGTAGTTGCAGTAGAAGAAGAAGAAGAAGATGATGAAGAAAAATAAGAAGATGATGGAGAAGATAAATAAGCAAAAGATGATGGAGGAGGAGAAGAAGAAGAAGAAAAAGAAGAAGAAGAGAAAGAGGAGGAAAAGAAGAAGATTAAAGGGAAGAAGAAAAAGGAGAAGAAGAAGGAGATGAAGAAGAAGAGGAAGATGAAGAAGAAGAAGGCGAAGAAGAAGAAGACAAAGAAGAATAAGAAGAAGAAGAAGAACAAGAAGGTGGAGAAGAAGGAGGAGGAGAAGAATGAGAAAAAGGAGAAGGAGAGGAACAAGAAGAAGAAGAAGAGGAAGAATAAGTAGAAGAAGGAGGAGTAAAAGAAGAAGAAGAAAAAGATGAAGAAGAAGAAGAAGAATTAGAAGAAGAAGGACAAGAAGAAGAATAATAAAATGATGATGATGATGATGATAAAGATGAAGAAGAAGAAGAAGAGGAAGAAGAAGAAGAAGATGTAGCAGAAGAAGAAGAACGAGAAGAAGAAGGAGAAGAAGAAGACGAAGAAGAAGAAGAAGAAAATGAAGAAGAACAAGGCAATGTCTAAGAAGAAGAAGAGGAAGAAAAAGAAGTAAAGGAAGAAGAAGAAGAAGAAGAAGAAAAAGTAGAAGAAGAAGACGAAGAAGAACAAGAACAAGAACAAGAAGAAGGAGAAGTTGAAGTATGGGAAGAAGATGAAAGTGAAGAAGAAGAAGGAGAAGAAGAAGAAGCACAAAATGAAGAGGAAGACAAAGAAGAAATAGATAAAGATGAAGATGAAGAAGAAAAGGAAGAAGCAAAAGAAGAATAAGAATAAGTAGAAGAAGAAAAAGATGAAGAAGATGAAGAAATTGAAGAGCAAGAAGAAGAAGCAAAATAAGTAGAAGAAGGAGAAGAAGGATAAGAAGAAGAAGAAGTAGTAGTAGTAGTAGAAGAAGAAGGCAAAAAAGAAGAAGAAGATGAAAAAGAAGATGATGATGAAGAAGAAGAAGACAAAGAAGGAGAAAAAGAAGAACAAAAAGAAGAAGAAGAAGACAAAGAAGAAGAAGAAGAAGAAGAAGAAGAAGACAAAGAAGAAGAAGAAGAAGAAGAAGAATAAGAAGAAGAGAAGAAGAAGAAGAAGAAGATGATGATGATAATGATGATGATGAAGAAGAAGAAGATGACGAAGATGATGAACATGATGAAGAAGAAGAAGAAGAAGAAAAAAAGGAAGAAGAGTAACAATAAGAAGAAGAGGAAGAAGAAGAAGAAGAAGTAGAATACGAAAAATAAGACGAAATAGATAAGGAAGAAGATGAAGAAGAGGAAGAAGAGGAAGCAGAAGAAGAATAAGAATAAGAAGAAAAAAAAGAAGAGGAAGAAATAGAAGAACAACAAGAAGAAGAATAATAATTAGAAGAAGGAAAAGAAGGATAAGATGAAGAAGAAGAAGAAGAAGAAGGTAAAGAAGAAGAAGAAGAAGGAGGAGAAGGATACAAAGAACAGAAAGAAGAAGAAGAAGAAGAAGAAGAAGAAAAAGTAGAAGAAAATGAAGAAGACGAAGTACAATAAGAGGAGGAAGAAGAAGAAGAAGAAGAGGAAGGACAAGAATGAGAAGAAGGAGAGGGGGAAGAAGAATATGATGAAGGAAAAGAAGGTGAAGAAATAGAAGAAGACGAAGAAGTAGATTAAGAAGAAGATAGAGAAGAAGAAGAAGTAGACAAAGAAAAAGATGGCAAAGACGAAGAAGAAGTAGAAGATGAAGAAGATGAAGAAGAACAAAAAGAAGTAGTGGAAGAAGAAGAAGAAGAAGGAGAAGAATAAGTAGAAGAAGAAGAAGGAAAAGGAGAAGAAAAAGAATAAGAAGAAGAAGAAGATGAAGAAGAAGATTAAGAAGAAGAAGAAGAGGAAGAAGAGGAAGAAAAAGAAGAAGGAGAAGAAGAAGAAGAATTAGAAGAAGAAGAAGAAAAAGATGATGATGATAATGATGAAGAAGAAGATGAAGGAGAAAAACAAAAGAATAAAGAATAATAATAATAATAATAATAATAATAATAATAATAATAATAATAAGATCTAGAATAAAGAAGAAGAAGAAGATGAAGAAGAAAAGAAGAAAGAGAACAAGAATAAGGTGATGACGTAGAAGAAGAAGAAGAAAAAGAAGAAGAAGAAGAAGAAGAAAAAGAAGAAGAGGTAGAAGAAGAAGAAGAAAAAGAAGAAGAGGAAGAAAAAGAAGAAGAGTAAGAAGAAGAAAGTGAAGAAGAGGGGGAACAAGCAATAAGAGAAGAACAAGATAGAGAAGTAAAAGAAGAGGAAGAAGTAGAAGACATAGAATAAGGAGAAGAAGAAAAAGAAGAAGAAGAAGTAGAAGAAAAAGAAGAAGAAGAAGATGTAGAAGATGATGTTGAAGAAGAAGAATATAAAGAAGAAGAAGAAGATGGAGAAGCAGAAGAAGAAGAAGAGGAAGTAAAGAAGAAGAAGAAGAAAAAAAAATAGAACAAGAAATACAAGGGGAAGAAGAAGAAGAAGAAGAAGAAGAAGAAGAACGAGAAGGAGAAGTAGAAGAAGAAGAACAAGAATGGGAACATAGTGATGATGAAGAAAAATGAAGAAGAAGAAGAAGGCAAACAAGAAGAAGAAGAAGTCAAAGAAGGAGAATACAAAGAATAAGAAGAAGAAGAAGAAAAACAAAAAGAAGAAGAAGAAGATGAAGAAGAGGAGGAAGAAGAAGAAGTAGAAGGAGAAGAAGAAGAAGAACAAGGAGAAGAAGAAAAAGAAGAAGAAAAAATGAAGAAGAGGACAAAGAAGAAGAAGAAGTTCAAAAAGAAGAAGAAGAAGAAGAAGTAGTAGTAGTAGAAGAAGAAGAAGAAGATGATGATGATGATGATGAAGAATAAGTTAAAGTAGATGAAGAAGATGAAGAAGAAAGAGAAGTAGAAGAAGAAGAAGAGGATGAAGAAGAAGAAGAAGAAGAAGAGACAGAAGAAGGGGAAGACGACGAAGAAGAAGAAAAAGAAGAGGAAAATGTGTATGAAATAGAAGAAGAAGAAGATGTAGAAGAAGAAGAATAGGAAGAAGAAGATAAAGTAAAGAAAGAAGAAGAGCAAAAAGAAGAAGAAGAAGATGATGAAGAAGAAGAAGAAGTTGAAGAAAGAAGAAGAAGAAGAAGAAGAATTAGAAGAAGAAGAAGAACGACAACAAAAAGAGTAGGAAGAAGAAGAAGCAGCAGACGAAGAAGAAGCAGAAGAAGAAGAAGAAGATGAAGAAGAAAAAGAAGAAGGAAGAGATAAGAAGAAGAAGAAGAAGAACAAGAACAAGAAGAGGAAGAAGAAGAAGAAGAAAAAGAAGACGAAGAAAATGAAGAAGAAGAAGGAGAAGAAGATGATGAAGAAGGAGAAGAAGAAGATGAAGAAGGAGAAGAAGAAGAAAATGACAAAGAAGAAGAAGAAGAAGAAAAAAAAGAAGAAGAAGAAGTAGAAGAAGAAGGAGAAGAAGAAGAAGAATAAGGAGAAGAAGAAGAAGAAGAAGAAGAAGGAGAAAAAGATGGTCAAGAAAATGAAGAAGAAGAAGAACAAGAAGAAGTAGGAGAAGAAGAAGAAGAATTCAAAGAAGATGAAGAAGATGAAAAAGAAGAAGAAGAAGAAGAAGAAGAAAGAAGAAGAAGGAGGAGAAGAAGAAGACGAGGAAGAAGAAGAAGAAGAAGAAAAAGAAAAAGAAGAAAACGAAGAAGATGAAGTACAATAAGTTGAACAAGAAGAAGAAGAAGGAGAAGAAGGAGAAAGAGAAGAAGAATAAGAAGAAAAAAAAATAAGATAAAGAAATAAAAGAAGAGGAAGAAGCAGATGAAGAAGAAGAAGAAGATGAAGAAGAAGAAGAAGAAGAGGAAGATGAAGAAGAAGAAGAAGACGAACAAGAAGAAGAAGATGAAGAAAAAGAGGAAGAAGTAGAAGATGAAGAAGAAGAAGAAGAAGAAGGAGAAGAAGCAGAAGGAAAAGAAGAAGAAAAAGATGAAGAAGAGGAAGAATAGGAAGAAAAAGTGAAGAAGAATAATAATAAAGAGAAGAAGAGGAAGGGGAAGAAGTAGAAGGAGGAGAAGAAGAAGATGAAGTAGAAGGAGAAGAAGAAGAAATAGAAGAAGAAGACGAGGAAGAGGAAGAAGACAAAGCAGAGGAGGAGGAGGAAGAAGAAGAAGAAGAAGAAGAAGCCAAAGAAGAAAAAGTAGTAGTAGAAGAAGAAGAAGAATAAGGAGAAGAAGAAGATGTAGGAGAAGAAGAAGAAAAAGAAAAAGAAGAAGAAGAAGAAGAAGAAGAAGATGAAGAATAAGTAGTAGAAAAAGAATAAGTAACATAAGAAGAAGTAGAAGAAGAATAAGAAGAAAAAGAAGAAGAAGATGAAGAGGAAGAAGAGGAAGAAGAAGAAGATGGAGAAGAAGAATTAGAAGTTGTAGAAGAAGAAGAAGATGATGATAACGATGGAGATGAAGAAGAAGAAGAAGAACAAGTAGAAGAACACGAAGGAGAAGAAGAAAAATTAGCAGAAGAAAAAGAAGATGATGAAGATGATAATGATGAAGAGGAAGATGAAGAGGATGAAGTAGAAGAAGAGGAAGAACAAGAAGAAGAAGAAGAATAATGAGAAGAAGAAGAAGAAGAAGACGTAGAAGAAGAAGAAGAAGAAGAAGAAGAAGACGAAGTAGTAGTAGAAAAACAAGAAGAAGAAGAAGAACAAGAACAAGAACAAGGTGAAGACTAAGAGGAAGAAGAAGAAGTAAAGGAAGAAGAAGAGGAAGGAGAAAAACAAGAAGAAGAAGAAGGTTTAGAATAAAAAAGAAGAACGAGAACAATAAGAATAATAAGAAGAAGAAGAAGAAAAAGAAGAAAAAGAGGTAGAAGAAGAAGAAGAAAAAGAAGAAGAAGAAGAAGAAGAAGAAAAAGAATTGGAAGAAGAAGTAAGTGTAGAAGATGGGAAAGAAGCAGAAAGAGAAGAACAAGAACGAGAAGCAGTAGCAGTAGAAGAAGAAGAAGAAGAAGAAGAAGAAGAAGACAAAGAAGAGGGGAAAGATGAAGAAGAAGAAGAAGAATCAAAAGAAGGAGAAAAGGAAGAAGAAGAAATAGAAGACGAAGAAGAAGAAGAGGGAGACAATAATAAAGAAGAAAAAGAAGGTGAAGTAGAAGAAGAAGAAGAGGAAAGCAAAGAAGAAGAAGAACAAAAACAAGAACAAGAAAAAGAAGGGCAAGAAGAAGAAGAAGAAGAAGAAGAGGGAGAAGTAGTAGTACAAGAAGAAGAAGAAGCAAAAGAATGAGAAGATAATGATGACGAAGAATAAAAAGAAGATGATGAAGAAGGCAATGAAGAAGAAGAAGAAGATGAAGAAGAACAAGAACAAGACAATGAAGAAGAATACAAAGAACAAGAAGAAGATGAAGAAGAAGAATAAGAAGAAGAAGAAGAAGAAGAGGAGGAAGAAGAAGAAGACGAAGAAGAAGAAGAAGAACAACAACAACAAGAAAAAGAAGAAAAAACAAGAAGATGACCAAGAAGAAGAAGAAGAAGTTCGAGAAGAAGAAGAAGAAGAAGAGGAATAAGTAGAAGTAGAAGAAGAACATGAACAAGAAAGAGATATAGAAGAAGAAGAAGAAGAAGAGGAAGAAGAAGAAGAAGAAGAAGAAGAGTACCAAGAAGAAGAAGAAGAAGAGTACGAAGAAGAGTAAGACAAAGAAGAAGAAAAAAATAAGGAGAAATGAAGAAGAAGATGAAGAAAAAGATAAACAAGAAGAGAAAGAAGAAGAAGAAGAAGTCTTAGATGTGTAACAAGAAGAAGAAGACCAAGTAGACAAAGAAGAAGAAGAAAAAGAAGAAGAAGAAGAAGACGAAGAGGAAGAAGAAGAAGAAAAATAAAAGAAAGAAGACTAAAAAGTAGAAGAAGAAGAAACTGAAGAAGATCATGATGAAGAAGAAGAAGAAAAAGAAGAAGAAGAGGAAGAGGAAAAATAAGAAGATAAAGATGAAGAAGAAGAAGAGGAAGCAGAAGAAGAAGAAGAGGAAAAAGAAGTTGAAGAAGAAGAATATGCAGAACAAGAAGAAGAGGAAGAAAATGAAGAAGAAGAAGAACAAGAAGAAGAAGAAAGCTAAGGAGAAGAAGACATAGAAGAAGAACAAGAAGAAGGCAAAGATGAAGAAGAAGAAGAAGAAGAAAGCGAAGGTGAGGAAGTCAAAGAAGAAGAATAAAAAGAAGGCAAATGAAGTAGAAGAAGAAGAAGGAGGAGAAGAAGAAGAAAGAAAACGAAGAAGAAGAAGAAGATGGTGATCACGAAGAAGAAGAAGAGATTTAAGAAGAAGAAAAAGAAATAGAAGTAGAAGTAGAAGTAGAGGAAGAAGAAGAAGAAGAAGAAGAAAAAGAAGAAAAAGAAGAAGAAGAAGAAGAAGAAGACGAAGAAGAAGAAGAAAAAGAAGGAAAAGAAGAAAAAGAAGAAGACGAAGAAGAAGAAGACGAAGAGGAAGAAGAAGAAGAAGAAGAAGATGAAGAAGAAGAAGAAGTTGAAGAAGAAGAAGGTGAAGAAGGAAAAGAAGGAGAAGAAGTGGAAAATGAAGAAGAAGAAGACAAAGAAAGAAGAAGGAGAAGAAGAATTAGAAGAAGAGGAGGAGGAGGAGGAAGAAGAAGAAGAAGAAGAAGAAGAAGAGTACGAAGAACAGTAAGACAAAGAAGAAGAAAAAAATAAGGAGAAATGAAGAAGAAGATGAAGAAAAAGATAAAGAAGAAAAGAAAGAAGAAAAAGAAGAAGAAGAAGAAGTCGAAGACGTGTAACAAGAAGAAGAAGACCAAGTAGACAAAGAAGAAGAAGAAAAAGAAGAAGAAGAAGACGAAGAGGAAGAAGGAGAAGAAAAATAAAAGAAAGAAGACAAAAAAGAAGAAGAAGAAGAAACTGAAGAAGATGATGATGAAGAAGAAAAAGAAAAAGAAGAAGAAGAGGAAGAGGAAAAATAAGAAGATAAAGAAGAAGAAGAAGAAGAGGAAGAAGAAGATTAAGAAGAGGAAAAAGAAGTTGAAGAAGAAGAAGATGAAGAAGAAGAAGAAGAGGAAGAAAATGAAGAAGAAGAAGAAGAAGAAGAAGAAAGCCAAGGTGTAGAAGACAAAGAAGAAGAACAAGAAGAAGGCAAAGATGAAGAAGAAGAAGAAGACAGCGAAGGTGAGGAAGTTAAAGAAGAAGAACAAAAAAAGGCAAATGAAGTAGAAGAAGAAGAAGAAGGAGAAGAAGAAAGAAAGAAGAAGAAGAAGAAGAAGAAGAAGAAGAAAAATAAGAAGAAGAAGAAGAAGATGGTGATGATGAAGAAGAAGAAGAGAAAGAAGAAAAAGAAAAAGAAATAGAAGTAGAAGTAGAAGTAGAAGAAGAAGAAGAAGAAGAAAAAAAGAAAAAGAAGAAAAAGAAGAAGGCGAAGAAGACGAAGATGAAGAAGAAAAAGAAGAAGAAGAAGATGAAGAAGAAGAAGTTGAAGAAGAAGGTGAAGAAGGAAAAGAAGGAGAAGAAGTAGAAAATGAAGAAGAAGAAGACAAAGAAAGAAGAAGGAGAAGAAGAATTAGAAGAAGAAGAGGAGGAGGAGGAAGAAGAAGAAGAAGAAGAAGTAGAAGATGAAGAAGAAGAAGAAGAAGATGAAGAAGAAAAAGAAGGAATAGAAGAAGAAGAAGAAGAAGAAGAAGAAGAAGAAAAGAAGAAGACAAGGAAGAAAAAGAAGAAGAAGAAGAGGAAGAAAATAGGGAAGAAGAAAAAGAAGAAGAAGAAGAAGAAGAAGAAGAGGAAAAAAATAGAGAAGAAGAAAGAAGAAGAAGAAGAAGAAGAAGAAGAAGGCAAAGAAGAAGAAAACGAACAAGAACAAGAACAAGAACAAGAAGATGATGATGATGAAGATGAAGAAGAAGAAGGTGAAGAAGGAAAAGGAGAAGGAGAAGAAGAAGAAGAAAAGAAGAAGAAAAAGACAAATAAGAAGAAGAAGAAGGAGATGAAGAAGAAGAAGAAGTTTAAGAAAAAGAAGAAGTAGAAGAAGAAGAAGGAGAAGAAGAAGAAGATTAATAAGGAGAAGAAGAAGAAGATGATGATGATGTTGAAGAAGGTAAAGAAGAAGAAGAAGAAGAAGTTGAAGAAGGAGGAGAAGAAGTAGATGAAGAAGAAGGAGAAGAACAAGAAGAAGCAGAGAAAGAAGAAGAAGAAGGAGCTGAAGAAGAAACGGAAGAAGATGAAGAAGTAGAAGAAGAACAAGAACAAGAACAAGAAAAAGACGAGGAAGAAAAAGATAAAGATGATGATGATAAAGAAAATGGAGTAGATTAAGAAGAAGAAGAAAAGAAGAAAAAGAAAGAAGGAAACGAAGAAGAAGAAGAATAAGAAGAAGAAGAAGAAGAAGATTAAGATGAACTATAAGATGAAGAACTATAAGATGAAGAAGAAGAAGTAGAACATGAAGAAGAAGTAGGGAATGATCAAGAAAAAGAAGAAGAAAAGGAAGATGATGAAAAGGAATAAGAAGAAGAAGATGTAGAAGAAGGAGAAGAAGAAGAAGAAGAAGATGAAGAGGAGGAGGAAGAAGAAGAAGAAGAAGAATAGGACGAAGAAGAAGAGAAAGATGAAGAAGAAGAAGAAGAAGAAGAAGACAAAGAAGAAGAAGAACAAGAGGAAGAAGAAGACAAAGAAAACAAAGAAGAAGAAGATGAAGAAGAAGAACAACAAGAACAAGAAGAAGGAGAAAAAGAAGAAGAAAAAGAAGAAGAAGTAGTAAAAGAAGAAGGAGAGGAATGAAAAGAAGAAGAAGAAGAAGAAGAAGAAGAAGAAGAAGAAGAAGAGGAAGAAGATAACTAAAAGAAGCAGAAGAAGAAGAAGACAAAGAAGAAGAAAAGGAAAGTAGAAGAAAAAGGAGAAGTTTAAGGAAAAGAAGAAGAAAAAGAAGAAGAAGTAGGAGAAGAAGAAGGAGAAGAAAAAGAAGAAGAAGAAGAATAAGGAGGAGAAGAAGAAGAAGATGATGATGATGAAGAAGAAGATGATGAAGAAGAAGAAGAAGAAGATGAAGAGGAATGAGAAGAACGAGAAGAAAAAGAGAAAGAAGAAGATGAAGAACAAGACGAAGAAGAAGAAGAAGAACAAGAAGAATAAGAAAAGGGGAAGAAGAAGAAAAAGTTGAAGAAGAAAAGAAGAAAAAGAAAAAGGAGAAGAAGAAGAAGAAGAAGAAGAAGTAGAAGTAGATGAGGAAGAAGAAGAAAAAGAAGAAAAAGAAGAAGAAAAACAAGAAAAAAAAGAAGAAAAACAAGAAAAACAAGAAAAACAAGAAGAAAAAGTAGAAAAAGTAGAAGTAGATTAAGAAGGAGATGATGATGATGAAGAATACGAAGAAGAGGAAGAGAAAGATCAAGAAGAAAAAGAATTAGAAGAAGAAGAAGATGATGATGATGATGATGATGATGATGAAGAAGGAGAGGAAGAAAAAGAAGTAGTAGAAGAAGAAGATGATGAAGAAGAAGAAGAAGAATAAGAAGAAGACAAACAAGAAGAAGAAAAAGAAGAAGAAGAAGAAGAATAAGACGAAGAAGAAGAGAAAGAAAAAGAATAAGAAAAGGAAGATGAAGATTAAGAAGAAGAAGACCAAGAAAACAAAGAAAAAGAAGAAGAAGAAGAAGAAGAAGAAGAAGGTGAAGAAGAAGGAGAAGAATAAGAAATAGAAGAAGAAGGGGAAGAGGAAGAAGAAGAAGTAGAAGAGGAAGAAGATTAAGAAGAGGTAGAAAAAGAAGACAAAGAAAACAAAAAAGAAGGAGAAGAAGGAGAAGAAGAAGAAGAAGAAAAAAAAGAACAGAAGAAGAAGAACAAGTGGAAGAAGAAAAAGAAGAAAAACAAGAAGGAGAAGAAGGAGAGGAAGAAGAAGAAGAAGTAGAAGAAGAAGAAAGGACAAGTGGAACAAGAAAGAAGAAGAAAAAGAAGAAGATTAGAAAGAAGAAGAAGAACAAGGACAACAAGATGAAGAAAGAAGAAGAAAAGGAAAGAAGAAGAAGAAGTCGAAGAAGAAGAAGAAGAAGGAGAAGAAGGAGAAAAAGAAATAGAAGATGTTGAAGAAAAAGTAGAAGATGAATAAGTTGAAGAAGAAGAAGATGATGATGAGGAAGGATAAAGAGAAGAAGAAGAAGAAGAAGAAAAAGAAGAAGAAAAAGCAGTAAAAGAAGCAGAAAAAGAAGAGGAAAAAGAAGAAGAAGAAGAAGAAGAAGAAGAACATGAGGGAAGAATAGAAGAAAAGGAAGACGAAGAAGAAAAAGTAGTAGAAGAGGAAGAAGATAAAAAAAAGGAGAAGAAGAAGATAATGTTGATGAAGTAGAAGTAGTCGAAAAATAAGAAGAATAATAAAAAGAAGAAGAAGAAGAAGAAGAAGTCGAAGAAGGAGAAGATGACGATTAAGATGAAAATGACAAAGAATAGGAAGAAGAAAAAATCGAAGAAGGAGAAGAAGAATAAGAATAAGATGATGAAGAAGAAGAAGTAAAAGAAGAAGAAGAAGAAGAAGAAGAATAAGACAAAGAAGATGAGAAAGAAGATGATGAAGAAGAAGAAGATGAAGAAAGAAAATGAAGAAGATGAAGAAAATGAAGAAGAAGAGGAAGAACAAGAACAAGAACAAGAAGAAGTCGAAGTAGAGGAAGAAAACAAAGTTGAAGGAGAAAGAGAAGAAGAAGAAAAAGAGAAGAAGAAGTAGAAGAAGAAGAAGAATTACAAGAAGTAGAAGAAGGAGAAGAAGAACAAGAAGGAGAACAAGAAGAATAAGGAGAAGAAGATGAAGAAGAAGAAGAAGAAGAAGAATATAAAGAAGAAGAAGAAGAAGATGAAGAAGAAGAAGAAGAAGTAGAAGAAGAAGAAGAAGAAGAAAAAGAAGAACATGAAGAAGAACAAGAAGATGATGAAGTAGAAGAAGAAGAAGAAGTCAATGAAGAAAAAGACAAGGATGATGTAGAAGAAGATGAAAAAGTTGAAGAAGAAGAAGAGTAAGAATAATAATAGTAACATTTATAATAATAATAATAATATTAAAAGGAAGTAGAAGAAGAAGATTAAGAAAAAGTAGAAAAAGAAGATGAAGAAAACAAAGAAGTAGAAGAAGAAGAGGAAGACAAAGAAGGAGAAGAAAAAGAAGAAGAAAAAGAGAAGAAGAAGAAGAAGAAGATGTAGAAGAAGTGGAAGAAGAAGAAGAAGAAAAGGAAGAAGAAGACAAAGAAGAGGGGAAAGAAGAAGAACAAGTAGAAGAAGAATAAGAAGAAGGAGAAAAAGAAGAAGAAGTAGAGGATGATGAAGAAGAAGAAGGAGACAATAATAAAGAAGAAAAACAAGGAGAAGTAGTAGTAGAAGAAGAAGAGGAAAGCAAAGAAGAAGATGAAGAACAAAAACAAGAACATGAAAAAGAAGGGGAAGAAGAAGAAGAAGAAGAAGGAGAAGTAGAAGAAGAAGAAGAAGAAGAAAAAGAAGAAGAAGGAAAAGAATGAGAAGATAATGATGATGAAGAATAAAAAGAAGATGATGAAGAAGGCAATGAAGAAGAAGAAGAAGATGAAGAAGAACAAGAACATGACAATGAAGAGGAATACAAAGAACAAGAAGAAGATGAAGAAGAAGAATAAGAAGAAGAAGAAGAAGAGGAAGAAGAAGAAGAAGAACAACAACAACAACAACAAAAACAACAACAAGAAGAAGAAAAAGAAGAAGAAAAAAGAAGAAGACGACAAAGAAGTTCGAGAAGAAGTTCGAGAAGAAGAAGAAGAAGAAGAAGAAGAAGAATAAGAGGAATAAGTAGAAGTAGAAGAAGAAGATGAACAAGAAAGAGATGAAGAAGAAGAAGTAGAAGAGGATGAAGTAGAAGAAGAAGAAGTAGAAGAAGAAGAAGAGTACGAAGAAGAAGAAGAAGCATATGAAGAAGTGTAAGACAAAGAAGAAGAAAAAAATAAGAAGAAATGAAGAAGAAGATGAAGAAAAATATAAATAAGAAGAGAAAGAAGAAAAAGAAGAAGAAGAAGAAGTCGAAGATATGTAACAAGAAGAAGAAGACCAAGTAGACATAGAAGAAGAAGAAAAAGAAGAAGAAGACGAAGAGGAAGAAGGAGAAGAAAAATAAAAGAAAGAAGACAAAAAAGAAGAAGAAGAAGAAGCTGAAGAAGATCATGATGAAGAAGAAGAAGAAGAAGAAGAGGAAGAACAAGAAGATAAAGATGAACAAGAAGAAGAGGAAGCAGAAGAAGATGAAGATGAAGAAGTAGAAGAAGAGGAAGAAAATGAAGAAGAAGAAGGAGAAGAAGAAGAAAGCCAAGGTGAAGAAGACAAAGAAGAAGAACAAGAAGAAGGCAAAGATGAAGAAGAAGAAGAAGAAGAAAGCGTAGGTGAAGAAGTCAAAGAAGAAGAACAAAAAGAAGGCAAATGAAGTAGAAGAAGAAGAAGAAGGAGAAGAAGAAGAAAGAAGAAGAAGAAGAAGAAGAAGAAGAAGAAAAATAATAAGAAGAAGAAGATGATGATGATGACGAAGAAGAAGAAGAGAAAGAAGAAGAAGAAAAAGAAGTAGAAGTAGAAGAAGAAGAAGAAGAAAAAGAAGAAGAAGAAGAAGAAGATGAAAAAGACGAAGACGAAGATGAAGAAAAAGAAGAAGAAGAAGAAGAAGAAGAAGTTGAAGAAGAAGAAGAAGGAGAAGAAGGAGAAGAAGTAGAAGATGAAGAAGAAGAAAACAAAGAAAGAAGAAGGAGAAGAAGAATTAGAAGAAGAAGAAGAGGAGGAGGAGGAGGAAGAAGAAGAAGAAGATGATGATGAAGAAGAAAAAGAAGGAATAGAAGAAGAAGAAGAAGAAGAAGAAGAAGAAAAGAAGACGAAGAAGAAGAAGAAGAAGAAGAAGAAGAAGAAAAAGAAGAGGAAGAAGATGAAGAAGAAGAAGGAGAGGATGATGAAGAAGAAGGAGAAGGAGAAGAAGAAGAAGAAGAAGAAGAAGAAGAAAAGAAGAAGAAGAAAAAAATAAATAAGAAGAAGAAGAAGGAGATGAAGAAGAAGAAGAAGAAGAAGTTTAAGAAAAAGAAGAAGAAGTAAAAGAAGAGGGAGAAGAAGAAGAAGATTAATAAAGAGAAGAAGAAGAAGATGATGATGATGTTGAAGAACGTAAAGAAGTAGAAGAAGAAGTTGAAGAAGAAGTAGTAGTTGAATAAGAAGTAGAAGAACAAGAAGAAGAAGAGAACGAAGAAGAAGAAGGAGGAGAAGAAGAAAAGGAAGAAGTTGAAGAAGTAGAAGAAGAACAAGAACAAGAAAATGACGAGGAAGAAGAAGAAGATGATGATGACAAAGAAAAGGAGTAGATTAAGAAGAACAAGAAAAGAAGAAGAAGAAAGAAGGAAAAGAAGAAGAAGAAGAAGAAGAAGATTAAGATGAAGAATTATAAGATGATGATGAAGAAGAACATGAAGAAGAAGTAGGGAA
>JAIUJO010001707.1:37500-47500 GCA_023846275.1 Vanilla planifolia | reverse complement strand
ACAAAGAAGAAGATGAGGAAGAGGATTAATAACAATAAAAGGAAGGGGAAGAAATATATAAAAGAGATAAAGAAGAAGAAGTAGAGGAAGGAAAAAAAGAAGAAAAGAAAGTAGAAGAAGAAGAAGAAGAAGAAGAAGAAGAGGAAGAAGAAAAAGGAGGAGGAGAAGAAGAATAAGAATTATGCGAAGGAGGGGAAGAAGAATAAGAAGAAGAAGTGGGAGAAGAAGTGGAAGTAGTAGAAAAAGAGATAGAAGAAGAAGAAGAAGACGATGATGGAGATGAAGAAAATGAAGAAGAAGAAGTTGATGAAAAAGAAGACAAAAAGAAGAAGACAAAGAAGAATACAAAGAAGAAGAAGAAGCAGAAGAAGAAGAAGAAGAAGTAGAAAAAGAAGAAGTAGGACAAGTAGAAGAAGAAGAAGAAGAAGAAGAAGAAAAAAGAAGAAGAAGATGATGTTGAAAAAGGAGAAGACAAAGAAGAAGTGGAAGAAGAAGAAGAAGAAGAAGAAGAAGAAAAAGTAGTAGTAGTGGAAGAAGAAGAAGTTGAAGAAAAAGTAGAAGAAGAATAAGTAGAAGAAGAAGATGAAGGTGAAGAAGAATGAGAAGAAGAAGAAGAGGTGGAAAAAGAAGAAGAAGAAGAGGAAGAAGAAGTAGATGAAGAAAAAGAAGAAGAAGTAGAAGTAGAAGAGGAAGAAGAAGGAAAAGAAGAAGAATAAGACAAAGAAGAAGAGAAAGTTGAAACAATAGAAGAAGAAGAAGTCGAATTAGTAAAAGAAGAAGAAAAAGAAGAAGAAGAAGATGAAGAAGAAGCCGAAGAGGAAGAAGAAGAAGAAGAAGAAGAAGAAGAAGACGAAGGCAAAGAAGAAGAAGAAAAAGAAGAAAAAGAAGAAGAAGAAGAAGAAGAAAATGATGAAGAAGGAGAGGAAGAAGATGACGATGAATTTGAAAATGAAGAAGAAGAAGAAGAAGAAGTGAAAGAAGGACAAGAAGAAGAAGAAGAAGAAGGCAAAGAAGAAGAAGATGAAGGAGAGGAAGAAGAGGAGGGAAAAGATGTAGAAGAAGAAGAGGAAGATGATGATGAACTAGAAGAAGAAGAAGAAGAAGAAGAAGAAGAAGAAGACAATGAGGAAGAAGATGATAAAGAAGAAGAATAAGATGAAGAAAAAGAAAAAAAGGAAGAAGAAGTAGAAGTAGAAGATGAAAAAGAAGTAAAAGAAGAAGGTGAAGATAGTGAAGAAGGACAACAATAAAAGAAGAAGAATAAGATGAAGAAGAAGAAAAAAAGAAGAAGTAGATGAAGAAGAAGGGGAAGAATAAGAAGGAGAAGAAGGAGGAGAGGAGGAGAAGAAGAAGATGAAAAAGTTGAAGATGATGAAGAAGAAGAAGAAGACAAAGAAGAAGAAGAATAAGAAGAAGACAAAGTCGAAGAAGAAGAAGAAGAAGAAGAAGACAAAGAAGAAGAAGAAAAAAATCAAGAAGAAGAAGAAGACAAGTGGAAGAAGAAGACGGAAGATTATAATGATGATGATCAAAATAAGAGAATAAGAAGAAGAAGAAGAGAAGAAAAAGAATAAGAAGAACAAGAAGAGGATGAAAAAGAAAGAGAAGGAGAAGAAGTAGATGTAGAAGAAGAATAGGAATAAAAAGAAGATGAAGAAAAAGAAGAAGAAGAAGAAGAAGAAGAAGGACTATAGAAGAAGAAGAAGTAGAAGAAGAACAATAAGAAGTTGAAGAAGAAGAACAATAAGTACAAGAAGAATCAAGGAGAAGAAAAAGTAGAAGAAGAAGACGAAGAAGAAGAAGAAGAAGTAGAAGAAGATAAAGAAGAGAAAGAAGAAGAAGAAGAAGATGATGATGATGAAGAAGTCAAAAAAGAAAAAGAAGAAGTGGAAGCAGAACATGAAGAAGCAGAAGAGCAAGGATAAGAAGGAGAAGAAGAAGAATAATAAGAAGGAGAAGAAGTAGAAGAAGAAGAAGAAGATGACGTTGATGATGATGACAAAGAAGAAAAAAGAAGAAGGAGAAGATCACGAATAAGAAGAAGAAGTAGAAGAAGACAAAGAAAAATAAGAAAAAGAACAATAAAAAGAAGAAGAAGAAAAAGATGTAGAAGAAAAAGAATAAGAAGATGATCAAGAACAAGAGGATGAAGAAGAAGAAGAACAAGAAGTAGAAGAAGAAAAAGAAGGAAAAAAGCAGAAGACAAAGTTGAAGAAGAAATAGAAGAAAAAGAAGAGAAGAAGAAGAAGTTATGAAGAAGAAAAACTAGTAGTACAAGAAAAAGGTGAAGAACAAGAAGAAGAAGAAGAAGTACAAGGCCAAGAAGAAGAAGAAGAAGAAGAAAAAGAGAAAAAAATAAAAGAAGAAGAAGAAGAAGAAGAATAAAAAGAATAAGATGAAGAAGAAGAAAAGAAGAAGAAAAAGAAGAAGACGAAGAAGAAGAGGAACAAGAAGAAGACGAAGAGGAAGAAAAAGAAGAATAAGAAGAAGAAGAAGAATAAAAAAGGAAAAAGAGAAGAAGAAAATGAGAAGAAGAAGGAAGAAGAAGAAGAAGTACATGAAGAAGGAGAATGAAGAAGAAAGAGAAGAAAGTATAAGAAAATGAAGAAGAAAGAAGAAGAAGAAGAAGAAGAAGAAGTAGAAGAAGAAGAAGAAGAAGAAGAGAAGAAGAAGAAGAAGGTGAAGGAGAAGAATAAGGAGAAGATATAGAAGAAGAAGGATAACAAAAAGAAGAAGAAGAAGAAGAAGAAGATGATGAAGAAGAAGGAGAAGGAGAAGAACAAGTGATGAAGATGTAGGAGGAGGAGGTGAAGAAGAAGTGGAGGAAGAAGAAGAAGAAGAAGAAAAGGAAGAAGGAGAAGAAAAAGAAGAAGAAGAAGAGGAAGAAGAAGAATGAGCAGAGGAAGAGGAAGAAGAGAAGTAGAAGAAAAAAGAGGAAGAAAATGAAGAAAAAGAAGAAGAAGAAGAAGAAGAAGAAAAAGATGGAGAAGAACAAGATGAAGATGTAAAAGAAGAAGATTTTAATATGAAGAAGAATAAGAGATGATGAAGAAGTAGGAGAAGAAAAAGGAGAAGATGACGAAGAAGGAGAGAAGTAGAAGAAGAAGAAGAAGAAGAAGAAGTTGAAGAAGAAGAAGAAGAAGAAAAAGAATAAGAAGGTGATGATGATGAAGAAGAAGAAGAAGGTGGAGGAGGTGAAGATGAAGAAGAAGGGGAAGAAGAAGAAGAAGAAGAAAATGAAGAAGAAGAAGATGGGGAAGAAAAGGAAGTAGAAGAAGAAGTAGAAAAAAAGAAGAAGAATTCGAAGAAGAACAAGAAGAAGAAGAATATGAATAGGAAGAAGAAGAAGAAGAAGAAGAAGAAGAGAAGAAGAAGAGGAGAAGAAGAAGAAAAAGAAGACGAAGAAAACTAGAGCAGAAGAAGAAGAAGAAGAAGAAGAAGAAGAAGTAGGAGAAGAAGATAAAAAAAATAAGAAGAAAAGGAAGAACAAAAGGAAGAAGTGCAAAAAAGAAGAAGATGAAGAAAATAGGAAGGACAAGAGGAAGAAGAAAGATGAAGAAGAAGAAGAAGAAGAGAGAAGAAGAAAAAGAAGTAGAAGAAGGGATGATGGGGAAAAAAGAAGAAGGAGAAGGAGAAGGAGAAGAAGAAGAAGAAGAAGAGTAAGAGAAGTAGTGCAAGACGGAGAAGGAGAAGAAGAATAAAGAAGAAGAAAAAGATGAAGAAGTAGAAGAAAAGAGGAAGAAGAAGAAGAAGAAGAAGAAGAATAAGAAGGACCGAGTGGAAGGAGAAAAAGGGGAGGTGAGGAAGATGAAGAAGAAGTAGAAGAGAAATAAGAAAGAGAAGAAGAAAAGAAAAAGAAGAAGAAGAAGAAAAAGATACAACAAGAAGGAGAAGTAGAAAGAAGAGGAAAGAAGAAGAGTAGACGAAGTAGATAAAGAAGAAGAAGAAGAAGAACAAGACAAGGAGAATGAAGAAAAAAGAAGAAAAAGAAGAAGAAGAAGGAGAAGAATAACAAGAAGAATAAGAACGAGAAGAAGAAGAAGAAGAAGAAAAAAGAAGAAGACGGAGAAGAAAAAGAAAAAGTGGCGAAGGAGAAGAAGAGAAGAAGAAGAGGAAGATTAAGTAGAAGAAGAAGAAAACTGAGAAGAGGATGACGAAAATGAAAAAGAAGAAGATGAAGGAGAGAAAGAAGAAGAAGAGGAAGAACGAGAAGAAGAAGAAGATGAAAGACAAGGACAAGAAGAAGAGGAAAAAGTTGATAATAATGATGAAGAAGAAGATGATGATGATGATGAAGAAGAAGAAGAAGAAGAAGAAAAAGAAGAAGAAGAAGAGGAAGTAGAAGAAGAATGAGAGGAAGAAGAAGAAGAAGAAGAAGAAGAAGAAGAAGAAGAAGAAGATGAAGAAGAAGAAGCAGAAGCAGAAGAAGAAGGAGAAGAAGAAGAAGAAGAAGGAGAAGAAGAAGATGAAGAAGTATAAGATAAGGATTAAGCAGATGAAGAAGTAAAAAGAGAAAAAGAAGAAGAAGAAGAAGAAGAAGATGATGATGAAGATCAAGAACAAGAAAAAGAAGAACAACAACAAGAACAAGATGAAGAAGAGGTAAAAAAAGAAGAAAGGAAGAAGCAGAAAAAGAAGAAGTAGAAGAAGAAGAAGAAGAAGAAGAAGAAGAAAGAGAAGAAGAAAAAGTGGAAGGAGGAAAAAGAGAAGATCAAAAAAGAGAAGAAGAAGAAGAAGAAGAAGTAGGAAGAGAAGAAGAAAAAGGGGAAGGAGAAAAAAGAGAAGAACGAAAAGGTGAAGTAGAAGAAGAAGAACAAGAAGAAGGAGAAGAAGAAGAAGAAGGAGAAGAAGAGGAAGAAGAAGACGAAGAAGAAGAAGAAGAAGAAGAAGAAGAAGATGAAAAAGAAGAAGAAGAAGAAGAATAAGTAATAGTAGAAGAAGAAGATGAACAAGAAGGAGAAGAAGAAAAGGAAGGAAAAGTAGTAGAAGAAGAAATAGAAGAAGAGTAACAAGAACAAGATGACGAAAAAGTAGAAGAAGAAGAAGAAGAAGAAGAAGAAGTAGAAGCAGAAGAAGAAGAAGAAAAAAAGAAGAAGAAAGAGAAGAAGAAAAAGGGGAAGAAGTAAAAAGAGAAGAACAAGAATGTGAAGTAGAAGAAGAAGAAGAAGGAGAAGAAGAAGAAGAAGATGAAGAAGAAGAAGAAGGAGAAGAAGAAGAAGAAGAAGAATAAGAAGAAGACAAACAAGAAGAAGAAGAAGACAAAGAAGTAGAAGACAAATAACAATATGAAGAAGAAGAAAAAGAAGAACAACATGAATAAGAAGAAGAAGAAGTTCAAGAAGAAGAAAAAGAAGTAGGTGAAAAAGAAGAAGGCAAAGAAGAAGAAGAAGAAGAAGAAGAAGTAGAAGAAGAAGAGGATGAAAAAGTAGTAGAAGAAGAATAAGTAGTAGAAGAAGAAGAAGACAAAGAAGGAGAAAAAGAATAAAAAGAGGAGAAAGAAAAAGAAGGAGAAGAAGAAGAAGAGGAAGATGAAGAATAAGATGAAAAAGAAGAAGAAGAAGAAGAAGAAGAAGAAGTAGTAGTAGAAGAAGAAGAAGTAGAAGACGAAAAGTAATATAAAGAAGAAGAGAAAGAAGAAGATGATGAAGGTGGTGAAGAAGAAGCAAAGGAAGAAGAAGAAATAGTAGTTGATGAAGAACCAAAAGAAGAATAAAAAGAAGAAGAAGAAGAAGTGTAAGACAAAGACGAAGAGAAAGAAGAAGAAGATGAAGTAGGTGAAGAAGAAGCAAAAGAAGAAGAAGAAGACGAAGTAGGAAAGGAAGAAGAAGAAGAAGAAGGAGATGAAGAAGAAGATGATGAAAAGGAAGAAGAAGAAGAAGAAGAGGAAGAATACGAAGAATAAGAAGAAGAAGAAGAAGAGAAAGAAGAAAAAGAAGATGAAGAAGAAGAAGAAGATGATGATGAGGAAGAAGATGATGATGAGGAGGAAGAAGAAGAAGATGATGAAGCAGAAGAAGAAGAAGAAGAAGAGGACGAAGAAGGAGAAGATGATGAAGAAGAGGAAGAGGAAGAAAAGGCAAACATGAAAAAGAAGAAGGAGAAGAAGAAAACAAAGAAGAAGAAGAAGAAGAAGAAGAAGAGGAAGAAGAAGGCAAAGATGATGATGATGAAGAAGAGAAAGAAGAAGAAGAAGAAGAATAATAATAATAATAATAATAAGGCGATGAAGAAGAGAAAGAAGAAGTAGAAGAGGATGAAGAAGAAGAAGAAGACAAGGAAGAAGATGACCAACAAGAAGAAGATGAAGAAGATGAAGACAAAGAAGAAGAAAAAAAGTAGATGAAGAAGTAGTAGTAGAAGAAGAAGAAGCATAGGAAGAAAAAGAAGAAGAACAAGACGACTAGAAACAAGAAGAAGAATAATAATAATAAGAAGATGATGATGATGATGATAATGATGAAGAAGAAGAATGAGACAAAGTAGAAGAAGAACAAGACAAAGAAGAAAAAGAAGAAGAAGATGATGAAGAAGAAGAAGATGGTAAAGAAGAAGAAGAAGAAGAAGAAAAGTGGATGACAACGAACAAGAAGGAGAAATAGAAGAAGAAGAAGAAGAAGAACAAAAGGAGGATGACAAAGAAGAAGGAGGAGAACAAGAAGAAGAAGAAGAAGAAGAAGAAGATGCAAAAGAATACGATGAAGAAGAAGACAAGAAGAATTAGAAGAAGAAGAAGAAGAAGAAGAAGATGAAGAAGAAGAATGAGAAGAGGAAGAAGGAGTATAAGTAATAATAGAAGCAGGAGAAGAAGAAGAAGCAGAAGAAGAAGAAGAAGAACAAGAAGAAGAAGAAAAAGCACAAGAAGACGAAGAAGAAAAAGAAGAAGAACAACAAGAAGTCAAAGAAGATAAAGAAGAAGAAGAGGAAGAAGAAGAAGAAGAAGACGAAGTTGAAGAAGAAGAAGATGAAGAAAAAGAGGAAGAAGAAGAAGTAGAAGAAGAAGAAGAAGAAAAACAAGGAGAAGAATAAGAAGGAAAAGAAGAATTAGGTGAAGAAGAAGAAGGAGAAGAAGCAGAAGGAGAAGGACAAGAAGAAGTTGAAGAAGGCGAAGAAGTAGAAGATGAAGAAGAAGAAGAAGAAGATGTTGAGGAAGAGTAACAAGTTGATGAAGAAGAAGAAAAAAAAGGAGAAGGCAAAGATGAAGATGAAGAAGATTAAGATTAAGAAGAAGAAGAAGAAGAAGAAGATGATGATGATGATGATGATGTAGAAGAAGAAGAATTAACGAAGATGAAGTAGAATAAGTTGACGAAGATGGCAAAAAAGAAGAAGAAGAAGAAAAAGAAGAGGAACAAGAAGAAGAAAAAGAAGGAGAAGAAGAGGAAGTGGAAGAATGCAATGATGTCAAAGAAGAAAACGAAGAATAAGAAGAAGACAAAGATGAAGAAGAAGAAGACAAAGAAGTAGAAGACAAAGAAAGAGACAAAGAAGAAGAAAAAGAAGAAGAAGTATAATAATAAGAAGAAGAAGAAGAAGAAAAAGAAGAAAAAAAAGAAGGTGAAAAAGAAGAAGAAGAAGAAGAAGATGATCATGAAGAAGAAGATGACGAAGAAGTAGAAGAAGAAGGAGAAGATGAAAAAGAAGAAGAATAATAAGTAGAAGAAGAAGAAGAAGAAGATGGCGATGAACAAGAAGGAGAAGAAGGAAAAAAGGAGGGAGCAAAAGAAGAAGAGAAGAAGACAAAGATGAAGTACAAGATGAAAAAGAAGTAGTAGTAGAAGAAAAAGACAAGAAGAAGAAGTAAGAGAAAGAAAAGGAGGATGAAGAAGATGAAGAAGAAGCAAAAGAGGAAGACGAAGTAGGCGAGGAAGAAGAAGAAGAAGGAGAAGAAGAATAAGATGAAGAGGAAGAAGAAGAAGAAGAAGAAGAATTATAAGACGAAGAATAAGAAGGAGTAGTAGAAGTATAACAAGAAATATAAGAAGAAGAACACAATGATGAAGAACTAGAAGAAAAAGAAGAAGAACAAGTAGTAGTAGTAGTAGAAGAAGAAGAAGAAGAAGAAGAGTAAGACCAAGAAGAATAGAAAGAAGAAGAAGATGAAGGTGAAGATGAACCAAAAGAAGAAGAAGAAGATGATGTAAGCCAGGAAGAAGAAGAAGATGAAGAGGACGAAGAAGAAGAAGATGAAGAAGTGGTAGAAGATGAAGAATAAGAGGAGGAAGAAGAAGTAGAGGAAGAAAAAGAAGAAGAAAAAGATGATGACGTTGATGTAGAAGAATAAGAAGATGAGGAGGACAAGAAGAAGGGTTGGACGAACAAGAAGAAGATGATGAAGAAGAAGAAGAGGAAGAAAAAGATGAAGAAGAAAAAGAAGAAGAAAAAGAAGAAGACAAAGAAGAAGAAGAAGAAGAAGGAGAAGGCAAAGTCGAAGAAGAAGAAGAAAAATAAGACAACAAAGAAGAGAAAGAAGTAGAAGAGGAACAAGAAGAAGAAGAAGAAGAAGACGAGGAAGAAGATGAATAGTAGGAAGAAGAAGAACAAGAAGTAAAATAAGAAGAAGATGAAGAAGAAGATTATGAAGAAGAAGACGAAGAAGAAAAAGTATAAGAAAAAGAAGAAAGAGAAGAAGGAGAAGAAGAAGAAGAAGAAGAAGAAGAAGAAGAAGAAGAAGAAGAAGACGAAGAAGAAAAAGGAGAATAAGAAGAGGCGAAAGAAGGAAAAGGGAAAGAATAAGGAGGAGATGAAGTAGGAGAATAAGGAGAACAAGAGGAAGATGAAGATGAAGGCGAAAAAGAAGAAGACAAAGAAGAATTAGAAGAAGAAGAAGAGGAAGAAGATGAAGACGAAGAATTAGAAGAAGATGAAGACGAAGAAGAAGAAGAGGAAGAACACAAAGAAGAAGAAGAAGAAGAAGGTGAAAAAGAATAACAAGAAGAAGAAGACGAAGCACAAGAAGAAGAAGATAAAGAAGACGAAAAAGATGAAGAAGAAGAGGAAGGAAAAGAAGAAGAAGAAGAAGATGAAGAAGAAGAAGAAGAAGATGAAGAAGAATAAGAAGAAGAAGAGGAAGAAGAAGAAGAATAAGTCAAAGAAGCAAAGAAAGAAGAAGAAGAAGAAGATGACGAAGAAGAAGCGAAAGAAGAAGAAGAAGATAAAGGAGACAAAAAAGGATAAGAGGAAGAAGAAGAAGAAGAAGAGGATGAAGAGGAAGAAGAAGAAGAAGAAGATGAAGAAGAAGAAGAAGAAGATGATGATGATGATGATGAAGAACTAGAAGAAGATGAAGAAGAAGAAGATGAAGACATATTGGAAGAAGAAGAAGAAGAAGAAGAAGACGAAGAAGAAGAAGAGGAAGATGATGAAGAAAAAGCGAAAGAAGAAGATGAAGAAGAAGAAGAAGAAGAAAATGAATTAGAAGAAGAAGTGGAAGTAGAAGAAGTAAAAAATGAAGAAGAAGAAGAAGCAAAAGTAGAAGAAGAAGTAGAAGAAGAAGGCGAAGCTGAAGAAGAAAAAAAAGAAAAAGAAGAAAAAAAGAAGTAGAAGAAGAAGAAAGAAGAAGAAGAAGAAGAAGAATAGGACGAAGAAGAAGAGAAAGAAGTAGTAGAAGAAGAAGAAGAAGATGAAGAAGAAGAAGAACAAATAGAAGATGACAAAGAAGACGAAGAAGAAGAAGAAGAAGAAGAAGAAAAAGAAGAAGAAGAAGACGAAGAAGAAGAAGAAGAAGAAGAAGAAGAAGAAGAAGAAGAAGTAGAAGAAGAGAAGGAGAAGAAGGAGAAGAAAGTGAAGAAGGAGAAAAAGAATAAGAAGAAGAAGAAGAAGAAGAAAAAGAAGGAGAAGACAAAGATGAAGAAGAAGAAGAAGAAGAAGATTAAGAAGAAGAAGAAGAAGAAAAGGAAGAAGAAGAAGATGAAGAAGAAGAAGAAGAAGAAGATGAAAACAAAGATGAAGTAGAAGAAGATGAGGAGGAAGGAAAAGAAGAAGAAGAAGAAGAAGAAGAAGA
>JAIUJO010001707.1:7500-32500 GCA_023846275.1 Vanilla planifolia | reverse complement strand
GTAGAAGAAGAATAAGAAAAGAAGAAGATTAAGACGAAGAAGAAGAGAAAGATGAAATAGTAGAAGAAGATGAAGAAGACGAATAAGACAAAGAAGAAGAAGAATAAGAAGAAGAAGAAGAAGTAGAAGAAGAAAAAGAAGAAAAAGAAGAAAGAGAAGATAGAGAAAAGGAGAAAAAGAAAAGAAGAAGAAGAATAAGATGAAGAAGAAGAAGAAAAAGATGGAGAAGTAGAAGAAGAAGATGGGGAAGAAGAAGAACGAGAAGAAATAGAAGATGAAGATGGAGAAGAACAAGAAGACAAAGTAGAAGTAGAACAAGGTGCAGAAGAAGATGAAGAATAATTATAAGAAGAACACAAAGTCAAAGAAGAAGAAGAAGAAGAAGAAGAAGAAGAATACAATGAAGAAGAAGAATACAATGAAGAAGAAGAAGAAGAAGAAGAGGAAGAAGAAGATGACGAAGCGGAAGAAGAAGACGATAAAGAACAAGAAGAAGAAGAAGAAGAAGACAAAGAAGAAGAGGAATGAGAAAGAAGATGAGGATGATGAAAATAAAGAGGAAGTAGAAGAAGAAAAAAATAAGAAGAACAAGAAGTGGATGACAAAGAAGAAAAAGGAGAAGTACAAGTAGTAGAAGAAGAATAATAAAAAAAAAGTTGAAGAAAAGGAAGAAGAAGAAGAAGAAGAAAGACTTGAAGAAGAAGAAGAAGAAGAAGAATGAGAAGAAGAAGAACAATAAGTAAAAGAAGAAGAAAGAGAAGAAGAAGTTGAAGAAGAAGAATAAGAGATGTAGGAGAAGATGAAGAAGAAAAAGAAGAAGAAGAAGATGAAGAAGAATAATAAGAATAAGAATAAGAAGAAGTCAAAACAAAGAATAAAAAAGAAGGGGAAGGAGAAGAAGAATAAGGACAAGAATAAGAACAAGAATAAGAATGAGAAGAAGAAGAATAATAAGAAGAAGGAGAAGAAGTAGAAGAAGAAGAAGAAGAATCTGACGTTAATGATGATGATGAGGAACAAAAAGAAGAAAAAGAAGGTGGCAAAGGAGAAGAAGAAGAAGATGAAGAAGAAGTAGAAGAAGCCAAAGAAGAAGAAGACAAAGAACAAGAAAAGGAAGGAGAAAAAGAAGAAGAAAAAGAAGAAGAAAAAGAAGAAGAAAAAGAAGAAGAAGATGTTAGAGAAGAAGAAGATAAAGAAGAAGAAGAAGAAGAAGAAGAAGAAGAAAAAAAATATAGAAAAAAAGAAGTCAAAGAAGAAGAAGAAGAAGTAGAAGAAGAAGAAAAAGAAGAAGAAGAAGAAGAAGAAAATCATGAAGAAGAAGTAGTAAAAGAAGAAGACGAAGAAGAAGAACAAGAAGAATAAGTAGAAGTAAAAGAAGATGAAGAGGATGATGAAGATGAAGAAGAAGATGAAGAGGGAGAATAAGAAGAAGAGCAAGAAGAAGAAGAAGAAGAAGAAGATGATGATGAAGATGTAGAAGAAGAAGGATTTGAATAGGATGAAAAAAAGAGGATGATGTAGAAGAAGTAGAAGAAGGAGAAGAAGATGAAGAAGAAGAAGGAGAAGAAGTAGAAGAAGAAGAAAAAGAAGAAGAAGATGAAGAAGAAGAAAAAGAATAACAAGAAGAAGAAGGAGAAGATGAAGAAGAAGGAGAAAATGAAGAAGAAGAAGAAGAAGAAGTAGTTGTAGTAGTAGAAGAAGAAGAAGAAGAACAAGAATAAGAAGTAGTAGAAGAAGAAGAAAAAGATGGAGAAGAAGAAGAAGGAGAGGAAGAAGATGTAAAAAGAGAAGAAGAGTAAAATGAAGAAGAAGAAGATGATGATGATGATTATGAACAAGAAGAAGAAGAAGAAGAGGAACAAGACAAAGAAGAAGAAGAAGAAGAAGAAGAACTCATAAAAGAAGAGGAAGAAGAAGAAGAAGAAAAGGAAGTAGAAAATGAGGAAGAAGAAGAAGAAGAAGAAAAGAAGAACGAGTAGAAGTAGAAAAAAAAAGACGAAGAAAATGAAGATGAAGAAGAAGAAGAAGGAGAAGAAGAAGAATGAAGAAGAAGAAGATAAAGAAAAATGAAGAATAAAAAGAAGAAGAAGAGGAAGAAGTGCAAAAAGAAGAAGAAAAAGAAAAAAAGAAGAAAAAGAAGAAGAAGAAGTATAAGAGGAAGAAGAAAGAAGAAGAAGAAGAAGAAGAAATAAAAGAAGAAGAAAAAGAAGAGGAAGAAGAAGATGATGAAGTTCAAGAAGGAGAAGAAGAGGAAGAAGAAGAAGAGGAAGAAGAAGAAGAGGAAGAAGAAGAAGAAGAAGAAGAAGAAGAACAAGTAGAAGAATAACAAGTAGTAGAAGAAGAAGATGAAAAAGTAGAAGAAAAAGAATAAGTTGAAGAAGGAGACGAAGACGAAGAAGAAGGAAGAAGAAGAAGAAGTAGAAGAAGAGTAAGACAAAGAAGAAGAGAAAGAAGAAGATGATGAAGATGGTGAAGAAGAAGCAAAAGAAGAAGAAGAATACAGAGTAGGCATGGAAAAAGAAGAAGAAGGAGAAAAAGAGGATGAAGAGGTAGAAGAAGAAGAAGAAGATGAGGAATAAGACAAAGAATAAGAAGAACATGAAGTAGGAGAAGTTGGAGAAGAAGAAGATAAAGATGAAGAACAAGGAAGAAAAGAAGAAGAAGAAATAGTAGTAGAAGAAGAAGGAAACGAAGACGAAGAAGAAGAGGAAAAGTAAGACAAAGAAGAAGATAAAAAAGAAGTAGCTGAAGAAGGTGAAGAAGAAGTAAAAGAAGAAGAAGAAGATGAAGTAGGCAAGGAAGAAGAAGAAGAAGGAGAAGAAGAAGAAGACGAAAAGGAAGAAAAAGAAGAAGAAGAAGAAGAAGAAGAAGAACAAGTAGAATATGTAGAATAAGAAGAAGTAGAAGAAGATGAAGAAGAAGAAGAAGAAGATGATGATGATGATGAAGAAGAAGAAGAGGATGAAGAAGGAGAAGATGATGAAGAAGAAGAAGAGGAAGAAAAATGCGAAGAGGAAAAAGAAGATTAAGACGATAAAAAAGAGAAAGAATAAGTAGAAGAGGAAGAAGAAGAAGAAGAAGATGAGGAAGAAGATGAAGAAGACGAAGTCGAAGGAGAAGAAGTAGATGAAGAAGAAGATGTAGAATAAGAAGAAAAGGAAGAAGAACAAGACGAGGAGAAACAAGAAGATGAAGAAGATGAACACAAAGAAGGAGAAGAAGTAAAAGATGAAGAAGAGAAGAAGAACAAGGCAATGAAGAAGAAGAATAAGAAAATGAAGAAGAAGAAGAAGAAGAAGATGAAGAAGAAAAAGAAGAAGATGGTAAAGAAGAAGAAGAAGAAGAGAAAAAAGATGACAACAAAGAAGATGGAGAAGTAGAAGTAGAAGAAGAAGAAAACAACAAAAGGAGGATGACAAAGAAGAATAAGGAGAAGAAGAAGAAGAAGAGGAAGAAGAAGATGCAAAAGAAGAAGAAGAGAAGAGGAAGACGACGAAGAAGAAGAATGAGAAGAGGAAAAAGGAGTATAAGTAGTAGAAGAGGAGGGAGAAGAAGAAGAAGAAGAAGAAGAAGTAGAAGAAGAAGAAGACGTAGAAGAAGAAGAAGAAGAAGGAGAAGACAAAGAAGATAAAGAAGAAGTCGAAAGAAAGAAAGAAGAGCAAGTTGAAGAAGAAGAAGAAGAAGAATAAGAAGACGAAGTCGAAGAAGAAGAAGAAGAAGACGAAAAAGAAGAAGAAGAAGAAGAAGTAGAGGAAGAAGAAGAAGAAGTAGAGGAAGAAGAAGAAAAAGAAGAAAAACAAGGAGAAGAACAAGATGTAAAAGAAGAAGCAGGTGATGAAGAAGAAGAAGAAGGAGAAGAAGTAGAAGGATAAGGACAATAAGTAGAAGAAGGAGAGAAGAAGAAGATCAAAAAGAAGAGGAAATAGAAGAACTTGAAGATGATGAAGAAGAATAAGATGAAGAAGTAGAACAAGAAAAAGGAGAAGACAAAGGCAAACAAGTAGAAGATTAAGATTAAGAGGAAGAAGAAGAAGAAGAAGAAGAAAAAGAAGATGATGAAGAAGAAGAAGAAGACGTTAACGAAAATGAGGTAGAAGATGTGGAGGAAGGAAAAGAAAAAGAAGAAGAAGAAGAAGAAAAAGAAGAAGAAGAAAAAGAAGGAGAAGAAGAGGAAGTAGAAGAAGGCGATGATCGCGAAGAAGCAAATGAAGAAGAAGAAGAAGACGAAGAAGAAGAAGAAAGAGAAGACAAAGAAGCAAAAGACAAAGAACAAGATTAAGAAGAAGAAAAAGATGAAGAAGATGAATAAGAAGAAGAAGAAGAAAAAGAATAAGAAGTAAAAGAAGAAGATGAAAAAGAAGAGGATGAAGAAGAAGTAGAAGAAGAAGAAGAAGAAATAGATGTACAAGAAGAAGATGAAGATGAAAAAGAAGAAGAAGAAGAATAAGTAGAAGAAGAAGGAGATGAAGAAGAAGAAGGAGAAGAAGAAGAGAAGGAGGAAGAAGAAGAAGAAGAAGAAGAAGACAAAGATGAAGAAGAAGATGAAAAAGAAGTAGTATTAGAAGAAGAACAAGAAGAACAAGAACAAGTAAAAGAAGAGGAAGACAAAGAAGAAGAGAAAGAAAAGGAAAATGAAGAAGGTGAAGAAGCAAAAGAAGAAGAAGAAGACAAAGTAGGTAAGGAAGAAGAGGAAGAAGTAGAAGAAGAAGAAGATGAAGAGGAAGAGGAAGAAGAAGAAGAAGAGGAATACGACAAAGGATAAGAAGAAGATGAAGAAGAAGTAGAAGTTGAAGAAGCAGAAAAAGAAGAAGAAGAAGAAGAAGATGAAGATAAAAAACAAGAAGAAAAAGAAGAACAGTAGTAGTAGTAGTAGAAGAAGAAGTGTAAGAAAAAGAAGAAGAGAAAGAAGAAGAAGTTGAAGGTGCAGAAGCAAAAGAAGTAGAAGAAGACGAAGTAGGCATTGAAGAAGAAGAAGATGGAAAGGTAAAAGAAGATGAAGAGGAGGAAGAAGAAGGAGAAGAAGAAGAGAAAGAAGACGAAGAATACGAGGAAGAAGAAGAAGTAGAAGAAGAAAGAGAAGAAGTGGAAGAAGAAGATGATGATGAAGAAGAAGAAGAAGATGAAGAAGATGAGGATGAAGAAGAAGAAGAAGCATAGGATGAAGAAGAAGAAGACGATGATGAAGAAGAAGAGGAAGAAAAGATGAAGAAGAAAAATAAGATGGAGAAGAAGATAAAGTAGAAGAAGAAGAAGAAGAAGAAGACGAGGAAGAAGAGGAAAAAGAAGAAGAAGATGATTATAATTAAGAAGAAGAAGAAAAAGAAGAGAAGAAGAAGAAGAAAACAAAGAAGAAGAAGAAGAAGAAGAAGAAGAAAAGAAGAAGACGATGAAGATAAAGAAGAAGTCGAAAAAGAGAAAGAAGAAGAACAGGAAGAAGAAGAAGAAGAAGAAGAAGAAGATGAAGAAAAAGAAGAAGAAGAAGTAGAAGAAGAAGAAGAAAAAAAAAGAGAAGAATAAGAAGCAAAAGAAGAAGTAGGTCAAGAATTAGATGGGAAAGAAGCAGAAGGAGAAGGAACAAAAGAAGTAGAAGGAGTAGAAGAAGAAGAAGATGAAGAAGTAGAAGAAGATGATGATGAGGAAGAAGAACAAGATGACGAAGAAGAAGAAAAAGGAGAAGAAGAAGATGAAGAAGAAGAAGAAGATGATGATGACGAAGAAGAAGAAGAAGTAGAAGAAGAAGAAGAACAAAAAGAAGAAGAAGAAGAAGAAAAAGAAAATGTGAAGAGGTAAAAGAAAAAGAAGAAAAAGTTGAAGTAGAAAAAAGTTGCAGTAGAGGAAGAAGAAGATGAAGAAGAAGAAGAAGAAAAAGAAGAGGAAGAAGTAGAAGAAACAAAAGAAAGAGAAGAAGGAGAAGAAGAAGAAGAAGATGATGGTGATGAAGAAGAAGAAAAAGATGGAGAAGAAGAAGTGGAAGAAGGAAAAGAGGAAGTAGAAGAAAGAGATGAAGTAGAGGAGAAGAAGGAGGAGAAGAAGGAGGAGAAGAAGAAGATGAATAAGGTGACGAAGAAGAAGAAGATGAAGAAGAATAAGCAAAATAAAATGAAGAACAAGAAGAACAAGATGAAGAAGAAGATGAAGAATAATAATAATAATAATAATAAGAGAAGAAGAGGAGGAAAAAGATGAAGAAGAAGAAGAGGAAGATGATGATGATGATAATGCTAAAGGACTAGAAGAAGATGAAGAAGTAGAAGTAGAAGAAGAAGAAGAAAAAGAAGACGTATTGGAAGTAGAAGAAGAAGAAGAAAAAGAAGATGCGAAAGAAAAATTCGACGAAGAAAAAGAAGAGGAAGAAGAAGAAAAAAATGAGGAAGAAGAAGTAGAAATAGAAGAAGTAGAAGAAGAAGGTGAAGATGAAGAAGAAAAAGAAGAAAAAGAAGAAGAAGAATAATAAGAGGACGAAGAAGAAGAAGACGTAGAACAAGAAGAAGAAGAAGAAGAAGAAAAAGAAGAAGAATAAGACGAAGAAGAAGAGAAAGAAGAAGTAGTAGTAGTAGAAGAAGAAGAACAAGTAGAAGAAGGCAAAGAAGTCGAAGAACAAGAAGAAGAAGAAGAAGAAGAAGAAGAAAAGGAGAAGAAGGATAAGAAAGAGAAGAAAGAGAGGAGGAAGAAGAAGAAGAAGAAGAAGAACAAAAATAAGGAGAAGACAAAGACGAAGAAGAAGAAGATTAAGAAGAAGAAGAAGAAGAAGAAGAAAATGAAGAAGAAGAAGAAGAAGATGAAGAAGAATAAGAAGACGATAACAACGAAGAAGTAGAAGATGAGGAGGAAGGAAATGAAGAAGAAGAAGAAGAAGAGGGAGAAGAAGAAGAAGTAGAAGAAGGCGATTGCGAAGAAGAAAAGGAAGAAGAAGAAGTAGACAAAGAAGAAGGAGAAGAAGAGGACAAAGTGGTGGAAGACAAAGAACAAGACAAAGAAAAAGACAAAGAAGCAGAAGATGAATAGTAATAAGAAGAAGAAGAAGAAGCAGAAGAAGAAGAAAGAAGAAAAAAAGAAGGTCAAAAAGTAGAAGAAGAAGAAGAAGAAGAAGATGAAAAAGAAGATGAAGAAGAATAATCAAAAGAAGAAGAAGAAGAAGAAGTCGAAGAAGAAGGAGAAGAAGAAGAAAAAGACGAGAAAGAAGAAGAAGAAGAAGAAGACAAAGATAAAGAACAAGATGAAAAAGAAGAAGTAGTAGTAGAAGAAGAATAAGAAGAAGAAGAAGAAGTAGAAGAAGTGTAAGACAAAGAAGAAGAGAAAGAAGAAGAAGATGAAGAAATAGAAGAACACAAAGTAGGCAAGGATGAAGAAGAAGGAGAAGAAGAAGAAGAAGAAGATAAAGAGGAGGAAGAAGAAGAAGAAGAGGAATAAGACGAAGAATAAAAAAAGTAGGAAAAAGTAGTAGAAGAAGAAAAAGAAGAAGAAGAAGAAGAAGAAGAAGAAGAAGGAGAGAAGAATGTGAAGATGAAGAACAAGAAGAAAAAGAAGATAAAAAAGATGAAGAAGAAGAGTAAGACAAAGAAAAAGGGAAAGAAGAAGAAGATAAAGAAGGTGAACGAGATGCAAAAGAAGAAGAAGAAGATGAAGTAGGCAAGGAAGAAGTAGAAGAAGGAGCAGAAGAAGTAGATGATGAGGAAGAAGAAGAAGAAGAGCAAGAAGACGAAGAATAAGAAGAGGAATAAGATGTAGAAGAAGAAGTAAAAGTAAAGATGTTGGTGATGATGAAGATGAAGAAGAAGAGGACGAAGAAGAAGAAGAAGATGGTGAGGAAGAAGAAGTAGAAGAGGACGAAAAAGATGAAGAAGTAAAAGAAGAAGACAGAGAAGAAGACAAAAAAGAAGAAGAAGAAGAAGAAGAAGGCAAAGAGGAGGAGGAAGAAGAAGATGAAATAGAAGAAGAATAATAATAAGACGACAAAGATGACAAAAAAGAGGTAGAAGAGGAAGTTGAATTACAAGAGGAAGAAGAAGACGAGGAAAAAGATGAAGAAATAGAAAAGATGAAGAAGACATAGAAGAAGAAGGAGAAGAAGAAGAAGAAGAAGAAGAAGGGGAAGAAGAAGGAGAAGAAGAAGCAGAAGAAGGAAAAGGTGAAGAAGAAGAAGGACATGAAATAGAAGAAGAAGAAGTAGGGGAAGAAGAAGAACAAGAAGACGAAAAAGAAGAAGACGGAGAAAAAGAAGCGAAAGAAGACAAAGAAGAAGAAGAACAAGGTGAAGGAGAAGATGAAGAGGAAGAATAAGAAGAAGACGAAGATGAAGAAGGAGAAGAATAAGACAAAGAAGGAGAAGAAGGTCCTGATGATGAAGGGGAAGAAGAAGAAGATAAAGGAGAAGATGAAGAAGAAGAAGAGGAAGGGAAAGAAGAAGAAGAAGAAGATGAAGAAGATGTAATAGATGAAGTAGAAGAAGAAGATGATGAAGAAGAAGAGGAAGAAGAATAAGTCAAAGAATAAGAGAATGAAGAAGAAGAAGAAGAGGAAGGTGAAGAAGAATCAAAAGAAGAAGAACACAAAGGAGGCTAAAAAGAATTTGAAGAAGAAGATAATGAAGAAGACGAAGAAGTGGAAGAAGAAGAAGAGGAAGAAGATGAAGAAGATGTAGAAGAAGAAGAAGAGGAAGAAGAAGATGATGATGATGATGATGATGATGAAGGACAAGAAAAAGATGAAGAAGAAGAAGAAGAAGAAGAAGATGCAGTAGAAGAAGAAGAAGAAGAAGAAGAAGAATAAGAAGAAGAACAAGAAAATGAAGAAGATGAAGAAGAAGAAGCGAAAGAAAAAGAAGAAGTAGAAGAAGAAGAAGAAGAAGAAGAAGAAGAAAATGAAGAAGAAGAAGAAAATGAAGAAGAAGAAGAAAATGAAGAAGAAGAAGAAGTAGAAGTGGAAGAAGTAGAAGAAGCTGAAGATGAAGAAGAAGCAAAAGAAGAAGAAGAAGAAGAAGAATTAGAAGACAAAGTAGAAGTAGAAGAAGAAGAACAAAAAGAAGAAGGAGAGGAATAAGAATAGGACGAAGAAGTGAAAGAAGTAGTTGAAGAAGAAGAAAAAGAATGCAAAGAAAAAGAAGAATAAATAGATGAAGAGGAGGAAGAAGAAGAAGAAAAAGAAGAAGGAAAAGAAGAAGAAGAAGAAGAAGAAGAAGAAGAAAAAGAAGAAAAAGAGATGAAGGAGAAGAAAGAGGGGAAGGAGAAGAAGAAGAAGAAGAAGAAGAAGAAGATGATGATGATGATGAAGAAAAAGAAGTATATGAAGTAAAAGTAGAAGGGGAAGAACAAGAAAGTAAGGAAGTAGGAGTGGAAGGGGAAGAAGTAGAAGAAGAAGATGAACAAGAAGAAGAACAAGATGAAGAAAAAGAAGATAAATAAGAAGAAAAAGAAGTAGACGCAGTCAAAGAAAAAGAAGAATAATAAGTCAAAGAAGAAGCAGATGAAGAAGTAGGAGGAGAAGAAGAAGAAGAAGAAGAAAAAGAAGAAGAAGAAGACAAAAAGGAAGATGAATACGATAAAGAACAAGAAGAAGAAGAAGAAGGAAAAGACGAAGAAGAAGAAAAAAAAGAGGAGGACAAGAACAAGAATAAGAATGAGAAGAAAAAGAGGAAGAAGAAGAAGTAGAAGAAGAAAAAGAAGAAATAGAAGAAGAAGAAGAAGAAGAAGTAGAAGAAGAAGACAATGATGTGTAAGAAGTAAAAGAAGAAGAAGAAGAAGACTAAGAAAAAGAAGAAGAAGAAGACAAAGAAGAACAAGGCAAGGAGCAAAAAGAAGATAAAGAAGTTAAAGAAGAAGATGAAGAATAAGAATAAGAATAAGAATAAGAAGAAGAACAAAAAGAAGAAGACAAGAAGAAGAAGAAGAAGAAGAAGAAGAAGAAGACGACGAGGAAGAAGAAGAATAAGGAGAAGGAGAAAAAGAAGAAGGGAAAGAAGAAGACAGAGTAGAAGAAGAAGGAGAAGGAAAAGAAGAAGAAGATAAGATGAAGAAGAAGAACAAGAGTAAGTAGAAGTAGAAGAAGAAGACAAAGAATGAGAAGAGGAATAAGAAGAGGAGGAGGAGGAGGAGGAGGAAGAAGAAGAAGTAGAAGAAGGAAAGGAAGATGAAGTTGAAGAAGAAAAAGAAGAAGTAGAAGAATAAGATGAAGAAAAGAAGAAAAAGATGAAGAATAAGGACAAGAAGAAGAAGAAGTTGTAGAAGAAGAAGAAGTTGTAGAAGAAGAAGAAGAAGAAGAAAAAGAAGAAGAAGAAGTTGAAGACGAAGAGGAAGAACAAAAGAAGAAAAAGAAGAAGAAAAAGAAGAAGAAGATGATGATGAAGAATAAGAAGATGAAGAAAAAGTAGTAGTAGAAGAAGAAGAAAAAAAGAAGGTGAAAAAGAGGAAGATGATGAAGAAGAAGAAGAAGAAGAAGATAAAGAAGAAGAAAATGAAGAACAAGACAAGGACAAAGGGGTAGAAGATGAAGAAGAGGAAGAAGATGAAGAAGCAGAAAAAGAATAAGAATAATAATAAGAAGAAGAAGAAGATGATGAAGAAGAAAATCAAGAAGAAGAAGAAGAAGAAGGTGATGATGATGAAGAATTAGAAGAAGACAAAGAAGAAGAAGAAGAAGAATCTGATGAAGTGGAAGAAGAAGAAGAAGAACAAGATCATTAAGAAGAAGAAAATAAAGAAGAAGAAGGAGAAGGAGAAGAAGAGGAAGAAGAAGAAGGAGAAGAACAATAAGGAGAAGAAGAAGAAGAAGATAAAGAAGAAGAAGAAGAAGACGAAGAAGAAGAAGAGAAAGAAGAAGATGAAGAAGATGAAGGAGTAGGAGAAGAAGAAGAAGAAGAAGAAGAAGAAGAAGAAGAAGAGAGGAGCAGGAGGAGGAGAAGAGGAAGAGGAAGAAGAAGAAGAAGAAAAGGAAGAAGGAAAAGAACGAGAAGAAGAAAAAGAAGAAGAAGAAGAAAAAGTAAGAGAAGAAGAAGAAGAAGAAAAAGATGGAGAAGAAGAAGATGAAGTAGTAGTAATAATAGCAGTAGTAGTACTAGAAGAAGAAGAAGAAGAAGAAAAAGAAGAAGAATTAGAAGAAGAAAATGAAGAAGAAGAAGATGAGGAAGAAGGAGAAGACGAAGAACAGGAAGAATTAGAAGAGGAAGAAGAAGAACAAGGAGAAGAATAAGAAGAAGAAGAAGATGAAGAAAAAGAAGAAGAAGATGATAATGAAGAAGAAGAAGAAGCAGAAGAAGGAGAAGAAGAATAGAAGATGAACAACAAGAAGAAGACGTTGAAGAAGAAGAAAAAGAACAGAAGAAGAAGAAGTGCAATTAGAGCAAGAATAAGACGAGGAAGAATAGAAAGTAGCAGTAGAAGAAGATGATGATGATGATGAAAGAAACAAAGAAGAAGAAGAAGAAGATGATGATGTTGGAGAGGAAAAGGAGTAGAAGAAGAAGAAGAAGAAACAGATGAAGAACAAGAAAAAGAACATGAGCAAGAAGAAGAAGGAAAAAAAGAAGAAGTAGAAGAAGAACAAGAGAATATGAGGACGAAAAGGAAGAAGAAGAGGAAGAAGACAAAGAAGAAGATGAAGACGAAGAAGAAGAAGAAGACGAAGAAGAAGAAGAAGAAGAAGAAGAAGTCATAGTAGAAGAAGAAGAACAAGAAGAAGAGCAACAAGTAGAAGAACACAATGAAGAACAAGACAAGGATGAAGAGGAAGATGATGAAGAAGAAAAAGAAATAGAAGAAGATGAAGAAGAATAAGAATAATAATAAGAAGAAGAAGAGGAAGAGGAAGAAGAAGATGAAGACAAAGAAGAGGAAGAACAAGAAGAAGAAGAAGGAGAAGAAGAAAAGGAAGATGTAGATGAAGACAAAAGAAGAAGACGAAGAAGAAGAAGAAGAAGATGAAGAACCAAAAGAAGAAGAAGAAGAAGAAGAATAATAATAATAATAATAATAATAATAATAATAACAAAAATAAGAAGAAAAATATGAAGAAGAAGACATAGATTATAAGAAGGAAGAAAAAGAAGAAGAAGAAGAAGAAGAAGAAGAAACAAGAAGTAGAACTAGATGAAGAAAAAGAAGAAAAAGAGGAGGAAGAAGAAGAAAATAAAGAAGAAGTAGAAGAAAGAGAAGTAGTAGAAGTCAAAGAAGAAGAAAAAGAAGAAGGCGAAGAAGAAATAGAAGAAGACAAACGAGAAGAAGACGAAGAAGAAGTGGACGAAGACGAAGAAGAAGAAAACAAAGAAGAGGAAGAAGAAGAAGAAGAAGAGGAACAAGAAGAAGAAGATGAAGATGAAGGAGAAGAAAAAGAAGAAGAATAAGAAGAAGAAGAAGAAGAAGAGGAAAAAGCCAAAGAAGAAGAAGAGAAGAAGAAAAAGTATAAAAAGAAGAATGGGAAGGAGAAAAAGAAGAAGAAGAAAGGAAAGCAGAAGAAGGGAAAGAAGAAAAAGGAGAAGAAGGAAAAGGAAAAGAAGACGAAGAATAAGAAAAAGAAAAAAACGAAGAAGAAGAAGACAAAGTTGAAGAAGAAGAAGACGAAGAAGAAGAAGAGGAAGATGAAGAAGTGTAGAAAAAGAGGAAGACGATGATGAAAATGAAGAAGACAAAGAAGAAGAATAAGAAGAAGAAGAAGATGATGACGATGATGAAGAAGAAGAAGAAATGAAAGAAGAAAAACAAGAAGAAGAAGAAGAAGAAGAATGAGACAATAAAGAATTAGAAGAAGAAGAAGAAGACTTAATAAAAGAAGAAAATTACAAAGAAGAAGAAGAAGAAGAAGAAGAAGACGAAGAAGAAGACGAAGAAGAAGAAGAAGTTGATGAAGAAGAAGAAGTCGAAGAAGAAGAAGAAGAAGAGGATAATAAAGAGAAAGATGAAGAAGAAGAAGAAAACAAAGATGAAGTGAAGAAGTTGAAGAAGAAAAGCAGTAGAAGAAGAAGATGAAGAAGAAGAAGATGAAGAAGAAGAAGACAAAGAAGATGAAGAAAGTAGAAGCAGAAGTGGAAGATGACAAAAAAGAAGAAGACAAAGAAGAAAAAGAAGAAGACAAAAAGGAAAAAGTCGAAAAAGAAGAAGAAGATGGAGAAGAAGAAGAAGTAGAAGTTGGTGATGACGAAGAAGAAGAAGGAGAAGAAGAAGAAGAAGAAGAAGAAGAAGAAAAAGAAGAAGAATAAGAAGGAGGAGTAGAAGTAGGCGAAGAAGAGGTAGAAGAAGAAGAAGAAGACGAAGAAGAAAGAAAGAAAGAAAATAACAAGAATTAGAAGAAGAAGAAGAAAATCAAGAAAATGATGGAGGAGAAGAAGAAGAAGTTGATGATGATGATGAAAATGAAGACATCAAAGAAGAAGAAAAAGATATAGAAGAAAGAAGAAGAAGAAAGAGAAGAAGAAGATGGGGAAGAAGAAGAAGGACAATAAGAAGTAGAAGAAGAAGTCGAAGAAGAAGAAGGCGAAGAAGAAGAAGAAGAAGAAGAAGAACAAGATAAAGAAGAAGATGAAGAAGAAAAAGAAGAAGTAGAAGAATAAGAAGAAGAAGAAGAAGAAGAAGAAGACAAAGAAAAAGAAGAAGCTAATAAAGTAGTAGAAGAAGAAGAAATAGAAGTAGAAGAAGAAGAAGAAGAAGAGGAAGAAGAAGACGAAGAAGAAGAAGAAGAAGAAGAAGAAGAGGAGGAGGAGGAGGATGAAGAAGAAGAAGAAGAAGAAGAGGAAGAAAAAGATGAAGAAGAAGAAGAAGAAGAAGAAGAAGGAGAAAAAGAGGAAGAAGATGAAGAATAAGAAGAAGGAGAAGAAGAAGGAGAAGGAGGAGAAGAAGAAGGAGGAGATGAAGAAGGAGGAGAAGAAATATTAAAAGGTGGAGGAGGAGAAGAAGAAGAAGAAGAAGAAGAAGACAAAGAAGGAGTAGAAGAAGAAGAAGAAGTAGTAGAAGAAGAGGAGGGAGAAGAGGAAGAAGAAGAAGAAGAAGAAGATGGCAAAGAAGAAGAAGAAGAAGAAGAAGATGTAGAAGGAGAAGGCAAAGAAGAAGAAAAAGAAGAAAAAGAAAGTAAAGAAGAAGAAGAAGAAGATGTAGAAGATTAAGAGGAAGAAGATTGAGAAGTAGGAGAACAAGTAGAAGAAGAAGAAAACAAAGAAGAAGAAGAAGAAGAAGAAGAGGAAGGAATAGAAGAAGACAAGAAGGAAGAAGAAGACAAAGAGGAAGAAGAAGAAGAAGAAAATAATAATAAGAAGAGGAAGTAGAAGAAAAAGAAGAAATGGAAAAAGAAGAAGAAGAACAACGACAACAATATGTAGATGAAGAAGAAGAAGAAGAAGAAGAAGAAGGCGAAGTGGAACAAAAGGAAGAGGCAGAAGAACAAGAAGAAGAAGAAAAAGAAGAAGAAGTAGAAGACGAAGAATATGAAGAAGAAGTTGAAAAAATATAAGTAGTAGAAGAAGAAGGACAAGAAGAAGAAGTAGAAGAAGTCAAAGAAAAAGAAGAAGAAGAGGAAGAAGAAGAAGAAGAAGAAGAAGAATAAGAAGATGAAGAAGAAGACGTACTAGACGAAGAAGGAGAAGGAGAAAAAGGGGGAGAAGAAGAGGATGAGGAAGAAGATGATGATGAAGAAGAGGTAGAAGTCAAAGAAGAAGAAGAAGGACAAGAAGATGGAGAAGAGGAGGAAGAAGAAGTAGAATAAGATAAAGAAGAAAAAAGAGAAGAAGAAGAAGTAGAAGAAGTCGAAGAAGATGACGATGAAGAAGAAGAAGAAGAAGAAGAAGAAGGAGAGGAAGAAGAAGCGGAAGTTGAAAAAGATTGAGAAGAAGAAGAAGAGGAAGAAGAAGATGAAGAAAATGAAGAAGAAGAAGTACAAGGAGAAGAAGAAGAAGAAGAAAAAGAAGGGTGAGAAGAAGAAGAAAAAGAAGAAGGGGAAGAAGAAGAAGGAGATGAAGATGAAGAAGAAGAAGATGATGAAGATGATGAACAAGAAGGTGAAGAAGAATAAGAAGAAGGCAAAGAAGAAGAAGAAGAAGTCAAAGATGAAAAAGACAAAGAAGAAGAAGAAGAAGAAGAAGAAGAAGAAAAGAAGAAAAAGACAAAGAAGAAGAAGAAGAAGAAGAAAAGAAGAAGAAGACAAAGAAGGAGAAGAAGAAGAAGAAGAAAAAGTAGAAAGAAGAAAAAGGAGAAGATGAAGAAGAAGAAGAAGAAGATGAGGAGGAGGAGGAGGAAAAAGAAGAAGAGGAAAAATAAGAAGAAGAAGAAATCGAAGTAGTAGAAGAAGAATAAGAAGAAGATGAAGAAGAATAATAAGAAGAAGAAAAAGTAAAAGAAGGAAAAGAAGAAGAAGAAGAGTAAGATGCCTAGAGAAGAAGAAGAAAAAAAGGAGAAGAAGAAGAAGAAGTAGTAGAAGTAGAAGACTAAAAAGTAGAAGATGATGAGGTAGAAGAAGAAGAAGAAGATGATGATGAAGAAGAAGAAACCAAAGTAGACAAAGAAGAAGGAGAAGTAGAAGAAGAAGAAGGGGATGAAGAAGTATAAGAAAAGAACAAGAGGAAGAAGACGAAGAAGAAGAAGAAGAGGAAGAAGAAGATGAAAATGAAGAAGAAGAAGATGAAGAAAATGAAGAAGAAGAAAAAGAAGATGAAGACGAAGACAAAGAAGAAGAAGAAGTAGAAGAGGTGGAAGAAGAGGAAAAAGATGACATTGAAGGACAAGAAGAAGAAGAAGAAGAAGAACACGAAGAAGAAAAAGATAAAGAAGGAGAAGTAGGAGAAGAAAGAGTAGGAGTAGAAGAAGAAGAAGAAGAGGAAGAAGAATAAGAAGAAAAATAAGAAGAAGAAGATAAAGAAGAATAAGAAGAAGGAGAAAAAGAAGAAGTGAAGGAAGAATAAGAAAAAGATGAAGAAGACAAAGAAGAAGAAGAAGAAGAAGAAGAGGAGGAGGAGGAGGAGGAAGAAGAAGAAGTCGAAGAAGAAGAAGAAGAAGAGGAGGAGGAGAAGGAAGAAGAAGAAGAAGAAAAAGAAGAAGAAGAAGAATAAGAAGAAGAAGAAGAAGAAGAAGAAGAAGAAATGGAGTAAAGGAAAAAGAAAGTAGAAGAAGAAGATGATGAAGAAAAAGAAGAAAAAGAATAAGAAGAAGAAGAAGAAAAAGAAGAGGAAGAAGAAGAAGCAGAACAAGAGGAAGTGGAAGAAGAAGAAGAGGAAGAAAAAGAAGAAGAACAACAAGAAGAAAAAGATGAGGCAGATGAAGAAGAAGAAGACAAAAAAGAAGAAGGAGAAGTCGAAGAAGAAGAAGAAGTAGAAGAAGAAAAGAAGAAGAAGAAGAAGAAGAAGAAGAAGATGTCGTAGAAGAAGATGATGAAGGCAACGAAAAAGAAGGCAAAAAACAGGAACAAAAAGATGAAGGAGAGGATCAAGAAGATGGAGAAGAAGAGGAACAACAACAACAAGAAGTAGTAGAAAAAGAAGAAGAAGAATAAGAAGAAGAAGTTCAAGAAGGAGAAGAAGAAGAAGAAGGAGAGGAACTAGAAGAAGAAGGAGAAGAAGAAGATGAAGACGAAGAAGGAGATGAAGAAATAGAAGAAGAAGAAGAAGAAGAAGAAGAAGAAAGAGAAGCAGAAGAAGAAAAAGAAGAAGAAGAAGGAGAAGAAGAAAAAGAAGTAGAGGAAGAAGAAGAAAAAGAGAAAGAAGAAGAAGAAAAATAAGAAGCGAAAGAAGAAGAAGAAGAAGACTAAGATTAGCAACAAGAAGAACAAGAAGAAGGAAAAGAAGAAGAAAATAAGGTTTTGGAGAAAGAAAAGAAGACACACAATAAGAAGATGGAGAAGAAGAAGAAGATGAAGAAGAATAAGAAGAAGAAGAAGAATAAGAAGAAGAAGAAGAAGAAGAAGACGTACTAGACGAAGAAGAAGGAGAAAAATTTGGACACAATGAGGATGAGGAAGAAGATGATAAAGAAGAAGAGGTAGAAGTCAAAAAAGAAGAAGAAGAACAAGAAAAAGGAGAAGTGGAAGAAAAAGAGGAAGAAGTAGAAGAAGTTAAAGAAGAAAAAAGAGAAGAAGGGGAAGAACTAGAAGAAGTCAAAGAAGATGAAGATGAAGAGGAAGAAGAAGAAGAAGAAGAAGAAGGAGAATGAGAGGAAGAAGAAGCAGAAGTTGAAGAAGTTGGAGAAGAAGAAGAAGAGGAAGAAGAAGAAGAAGAGGAAGAAGAAGAAGAAAAAGAAGTAGGAGAAGGAGATGGAGAAGTAGAAGAAGAAGAAGAAGAAGGATGAGAAGAAGAAGAAAAAGAAGAAGGGGACGAAGAAGAAGGAGATGAAGAAGAAGAAGAAGATGGTGATGATGATGAAGAACAAGAAGATGAACAAGAATAAGATGAAGGCAAAGACGTAGAAGAAGAAGTCAAAGTGAAGAAGACAAAGAAGAAGAAGAAGAAGAAGGAAAGAAGAAGAAGAAGAAGGAAAGAAGAAGAAGACAAAGAAGGAGAAGAAGAAGAATGAAGAAAAAGGAGGAGGAGGAGGAGGAGAAGAAGAAGAAGAAGAAGAAGAAGAGGATGACTAGAGAAGAAGAAGAAGAGGAAGAGGTTAAGAAGAAGCAGAACGAGAGGAAGTGTAAGAAGAAGAAGAAGAAGAACAACAACAAGAACAAAAAGAAAAGGTAGATGAAGAAGAAGAAGGCAAAAAAGAAGATGAAGGAGAAGTCGAAGAAGATGTAGAAGAAGAAGAAGAAGAAGAAGAAGATGACGCAGAAGAAGTTGATGAAAGCAAAGAAAAAGAAGACAAAGAACTGAAAAAAGAAGAAGAAGGAGGACGAAGAAGATGGAGAAGAAGAGGAACAACAAGAAGAAGTAGAAAAAGAGGAAGAAGAAGAAGAAGAATAAGAAAACGTTGAAGAAGGAGAAGAAGAAGAAGAAGGACAGGAACTAGAAGATGGAGGAGGAGGAGAAGAAGAAGAAGAAGACGAAGAAGAAGAAGAAGGAGACGGAGAAGTAGAAGAAGAAGAAGAAGAAGAAGAAGAAGAAGAAAAAGAAGTAGATGAAGAAGAAGAAAAAGAAGAAAACGAAGAAGATAAGAAGTGGAAGAAGAAGAAGAAGACAAAAAAGAAGAAGTCAAAGGTTACCAACAAGAAGAACCGGAAGAAGGCGAAGAAGAAGAAATAAGTAGTTGGAGAAAGAAAAGAAGACACACAAGAAGAAGATGAAGAAGGAGAAGAAGAAGAAGAAGAAGAAGAAGAAGAAGAAGACGAAGAAGAAAATGGAGGAGAAGAAGAAGAAGAAGAAAAAGAAGAAGAAGAAGATGAAGAAGAATAAAATGAAGATGAATAGAAAGAAGAAGAATAAAAAGAAGACCACGATGAAAAAGTGGAAGAAGATTAAGAAGAAGAAGAAGAAAAAGAAGAAGAAGAAGAAGAAGAAGAAGAAGAATAAGAAAAAGAAGAAAAAGAAGAAGTTGAAAAGGAAGAAGACGTAGAAGAAAAAGTATATGAAGAAGAAGAAGAAGCATAAAAAGAAGAAGTAGAGGAACAATAAGAAAAAGATGAAGAAGACATAGAAGAAGAAGAAGAAGAAGAAGAAGCGGAAGAAGAAATAGTAGAAGAAGAAGAAGAAGAAAAGGAGTAGAAGAAGAAGAAAGTAGTAGAAGAAGAAGATGAAGAAAATGAAGAAAAGAAGAAGAAGAAGAAGAAGAAGAAGAAGAGGGAGAAGAAGTAGAACGAGAGGAATCGAAAGAAGAAGAAGAACGAGAAAAAGTAGAAGAAGAACATGAAGAAATAAAGTGGCAAAAGAAGAACAAGAAGACAAAAAAGAAGAAGAAGGTGAAGTCGAAAAAGAAGTAGAAGTAGTAGAAGAAGAAGAAGAAGAAGATAAAGAAGAAGAAAAAGAAGATGAAGTAGAAGAAGATGATGAAGGCAAAAAAAAAAGAAGACAAAGAACTGGAAAAAGAAGAAGAAGGAGAGGACGAAGTTGGAGTAGAAGAGGAACAACAAGAAGAACAAGTAGTAGAAGAAGAAGAAGGAGAAGAATAGGAAGAAGAAGTTGAAGAAGGAGAAGAAGAAGTAGGAAAGGAACGAGAAGAAGAAGAAGGAGAAGAAGAAGAAGAAGAAGAAGAAGAAGAAGGAGATGGAGAAGTAGAAGAAGAGGAAGAAGAAGAAGAAGAAGAACAAAAAGTAGTAGAGGAAGAAGAAGAAGAAGAAAAATAATAAGCAGAAGACCAAGAAGAATAAGACAAAGAAGAAGAAGAAGAAGAAGTAAAAGAAGAAGAATAATAATAAGATGTAGAACAAGATGAAGACAAAAAAGAAGAAGGCAAAGATAAGCAACAAGAAGAACAGGAAGAAGGCGAAGAAGAAGAAAATAAGTTGCTGGAGAAAGAAAAGAACACACACAAGAAGAAGATGAAGAAAGAGAAGAAGAAGAAGAAGAAGAAGAAGAAGAGGAAGAAGAAGAAGAAGTAAAAGAAGAAGAAGAAGAAGAAGAAGAAGAAAATTAGTTGGAGAAAGAAAAGAAGACACACAAGAAGAAGATGAAGAAGGAGAAGAAGAAGAAGAAGAAAAAGAAGAAGAAGAAGAAGAAGAAGAAGAAGAAGGAGAAGAAGGAGAAGAAGAAGAAGAAGAAGATGAGGAAGAATAAGATGAAGAAGAATAAAAAGAAGACCATGATGAAAAAGTAGAAGAAGATTAAGAAGAAGAAGAAGACAAAGAAGAAGAAGAAGAAGAATAAGAAGAAAAAGAAGAAAAAAGAAGAAGGTGAAAAGGAAGAAGATGAAGAAGAAGAAGAAGAAGAAGGAGAACAAGAAGTAGAGGAAGAATAAGAAAAAGAAGAAGAAGATGAAGCAGACAAAGAAGAAGAATAAGAAGAAGAAGAAGAAGAAGAAGAAGAAGAACAAGAAGTAGAAGAAGAAGATGAAAAAAATAAGAAGAAGAAGAAGAAGAAGAAAAGGAGTAGAAGAAGAAGAAAGTAGAAGAAGATGAAGATGAAGAAAAAGGAAAAGAAGAAGAAGAAGAAGAAGAAGAAGAGTAAGAGGGAGGAGAAGAAGCAGAACGAGAGGAAGTGTAAGCAGAAGAAGAAGAAAAAGAAGAAGTAGAAGAAGAAGAAAAAGAAGAGGCAGAAGAAGAAGAAGAAGACAAAAAGCAAGAAGAAGTCAAAGAAGAAGAAGAAGAAGAAGAAGAAGAAGAAGAAGATGAAGATGAAGAAGACGAAGAAGATGATGATGATGTAGAACGTGATGATGAAGGAAAAGAAAAAAGAAAAAGAACAGGAACAACAAGAAAAAGAAGGAGAGCACGAAGAAGATGGAGAAGAAGAGGAACAACAACAAGAAGAAGAAGTCGTAGAAGAAGAAGAAGAGGAAGAAGAGTAAGAAGAAGAAGTTGAAGAAGGAGAAGAAGAAGAAGGACAGGAACTGGAAGAAGAAGAAGGAGAAGAAGAAGATGAAGAAGAAGAAGAAGAAGATCGAGACAGAGAAGTAGTAGTAGTAGAAGAAGAAGAAGAAGAAGAAGGAGAAAAAGAAAGAGAAGAAGAAGAAGAAGAAAAAGAAGAAGAAGAACCAAAAGAGGTAGAGGAAGAAGAAGAAAAAGAAGAAGAAGAAGAAGAAGACAAAGAAGAAGAAGAAGAAGAAGTCAAAGAAGAAGAAGAATAAGATGTAGAAGAAGATGAAGACAAAAAAGAAGAAGACGAAGATTAGCAACAAGAAGAACAGGAAGAAGGCGAAGAAGAAGAAGAAGAAGAAAATATGTAGTTGGAGAAAGAAAAGAAGACACACAAGAAGAAGATGAAGAAGGAGAAGAAGAAGAAGAAGAAGAAGAAGAAGAAGAAAATGAAGAAGAAGAGGAAGGAGAAGAAGAAGAAGAAGAAGAAGAGTAAGATGAAGAAGAATAGAAAGAAGTAGAAAAAAAAGAAGACCATGGTGAAAAGTAGAAGAAGATTAAGAAGAAGAAGAAGATAAAGAAGAAGAAGAAGAAGAAGAAGAAGAATAAGGAGAAGATGATGATGTAGAAGAAGAAGGTGAAAAAGAAGGAGAAGAATGATGAGAAGGAGAAGAAAAAGAAGAAGTAGACGAAGAAGAAGTAGATGAAGAAGAGGAAGGAGAAGAAGGAGAAGAAGTAGCATAAGAAGAAGAAGAAGAAAAAGAAGAAGAAGAAGAGAAGATGAAGAAGAAGACAAAGAAGAAGAAGAGGAAAACAAAGAAGAAGATGAAGATGATGATGATGATGAAGTAGATGAAGAAGAAAAAGAAGAACAAGTAGTAAAAGAAGAAGAAGAAAAAGAAGAAGAAGAAGATGATAAAGAAGAAGAAGAAGAAGAGGAAGAAGAAGTGGAAGAAGTTGAAGAAGAAGAAGATGATGATGGAGAAGAAGAAGGAGGAGGAGAAGGAGAAGGAGAAGGAGAAGGAGAAGAAGAAAAAGAACAATAAGAAGAAGAGGAAGAAGGAGAATAGGGAGGAGATGAAGAAGGAGAAGGTGAAGAAGCAGCGAAAGAAGAAGAAGAAGTAGAAGTAGAAGAAGAAAAAGAGGAAGAAGACGAAGACGAAGAAGAAGAAGAAGAAGAAGAAGAAGAAGAATAAGAAGGATAAGAAGAAGTTAAAGATGAAAGAGAGGGAAGAGAAGAAGAAGAAAAAGAAGATGATGGAGAAGAAAAAGAGGATGAACAAGTAGGAGGAGAAGAAGAAGAAGAAGAATAAGAATGAGAAGAAGTAGAGAAAGAAGTAGAAGAAGAAGAAGAAGAAGACAAAGAAGAAGAAGAAGAAAGACGAAGTAGAAGAAGAAGACGAAGAAGAAGAAGAAGAAGAAGAAGAAGAAGAAGAAGAAGAAGAAGAAGAAGAAGACAAAAAAGAATAAGACAAAGAAGATGAAGAAGAAGAAGAAGAAGAAGAAGAAAAAGAAGAAAAAGAAGGAGAAGAAAAAGAAAAAGATCAAAGGAAGATGAAAAAGAAGAAGATGACGAAGAGGAAGAAGAGATGGAGAAGAAGAAGAACAGGAAGAAGAAGAAGAAGAAGAAAAAGAAGAAGATGAAGAAGAAGAAAAGGAAGTAGACAAAGAAGAAAAAATAAGAGAAGTACAAGAAGAAGAAGAACAAGAGGAAGATAAAAAAAAGAAGACAAAGAAGACGAAGAAGAAGAAGAAGAAGAAGAAGAAGACGAACAAGATGAAGAAGAAGAAGAAGAAGAAGAAGTATAAGAAGAAGAAAAAGTATAAAAAGAAGATCCAGAAGAAGTAGAAGAAGTGGAATAAAAGAAGAAGAAGAAGAAGAAAAAGAAGAAGAAGAAGAGGAACAAGAAGGGTTAGAAGTAGATGGAGAAGAAGAAGAAAAAAAGGCGAAGAAGAAGAAGAAAAAGAAGAAGAAGAAGAGGATGAAGAAGGGGAACGAGAAGGGGAAGAAGAAGAAGAAGAAGAATGGGAAGAAGAAGAAGGAGATGAAGAAGGAGAAGAACAAGAATTTGGATAAGAAGAAGAAGAAGAAGACGACGAAGAACAAGAAGTACAAGAAGAAGAAGAAGAGAAGAAGAAGAAGGCGAATAAGAATAAGTAGAAGACAAAGAAGGAAAAGGCAAAGATAAAGAAGAAGAAGAAGAAGAAAAAGAAGAAAGAAGTGAAAGAAGAAGAAGAAGAAGAAGAACAAGAAGTAGAAGAAGAAGAAGAATTGGAAAAAAAGAAGACAAAAAAGAAGAAGCGAAGAAGAGGAAAAAGAAGAAGAAGAAGAAGAAGAAGAAGAAGAGGAAGAAGAATCTAAAGAAGATGAAGAAGAAGAAGAAGAAGAAGGAGATGGAGAGGTAGAAGAAGAAGAAGAAAAACTAGAAGAAAGAGAAGAAGAAGAAGAGGAAGAAGAAGAAGGGAAAAAAGAAGTAGAGGAAGAAGAAGAAGAAGAAAAAGAAGAAGAAGAAGAAGAAGAAGAAGAAGAGGAAGAAGAAGAAGAAGAAGAAGAAGAGGAAGAAGAAGAATTAGAAGTAGAAGGAGAAGATGAAGAAGAAAAAGATAAATATGAAGAAGAAGAAGAAGAAAAAGAATAAGAAGGAGAAGTGGAATGGAAAGAAGAAGAAGGAGACGGAGAAGAAGAAGAAGAAGAAGAAGATGACGATGATGAACAAGATGATGAAGAAGAAGAAGAAGCAGATGAAGAAGAAGACAAAGAAGAAGAGATCTAGAAGAAGAAGAAGAAGAAGTAGAAGAAGAAGAAAAAGTATGAAAAGAAGATTTAGAAGAAGTAGAAGAAGTGGAATAAAAGAAGAAGAAGAAGAAGAAGAATATGAAGAAGAAAAATTAGAAGTAGAAGGAGAAGAAGAAGAAAAAAAAGACAGAAGAAGAAGAAGAAGAAGAAGAAGAAGATGAAGAAGAGCAAGGAGAAGGGGAAGAAGAAGAATAATAATAAGAAGAAGAAGAAGAGGAATGGGAAGAAGAAGAGGAAGGAGATGAAGAAGAAGAAGAACATGAATTTGAAGAAGAAGAAGAAGAAGAAGAGGATGAAGAACAATAAGTACAAGAAGATGAAGAAGAAGAAGAAGTGGGTGAATAAGAATATGTAGAAGACAAAGAACGAAAAGGCATAGATAAAGAAGAAGAAGAAGAAGAAGAAGAAGTAGAAGAAGAAGGAGAAGAAGAAGAAGAAGTGGAAAAAAAGAAGACAAAAAAGAAGCAGCAAAGAAGAGGAAGAAGAAGAAGAAAAGAAGAAGAAGAATCTGAAGAAGACGATGTTTAAGAAGAAAAAGAAGAAGCAGAAGAAGAAGGAGATGGAGAAGAAGAAGAAGAAGAAGAAGAAAGAAGAAGAACAAGAAGAAAGAGAAGAAGGACAAGAAGAAGAAGAGAAAACAGAAGTAGAGGAAGAAGAAGAAGAAGAAGAAGGGGAAGAAGAATAATTAGAAGTAGAAGGAGAAGAAGAAGAAGAAAAAGATAAAAATGAAGAAGAAGAAGAAGAAGAATAAGAAGTGCAAGAAGAAGAAGAAGAAGAATAAGAAGAAGAAGAGGAATGAGAAGAAGAAGAAGAAGGAGATGGAGAAGAAGAAGAAGAAGAAGAAGATGATGATGATGATGGACAAGATGAAGAAGAAGAAGAAGAAGAAGTAGATGAAGAAGAAGACAAAGAAGAAGAAGACCTAGAAGAAGAAGAAGAAGAAGAAGAACACGAACAAGATGAAGAAGAAGAAGAAGAAGTAGAAGAACAAGAAGAAAAAGTGTAAAATGAAAATCTAGAAGATGTAGAAGAAGTGGAATAAAAGAAGAAGACAATGAAGAGAAAGAAGAAAAATTAGAAGTAGAAAGAGAAGAAGAAGAAAAAAAGACAAAGAAGTAGAAAAAGAAGAGGAAGAAGAAGAAGAAGATGAAGAAGTGGAAGGAGAAGAGGAAGAAGAAGAATAATAATAAGAAGAAGAAGAAGAGGAATGGGAAGAAGAAGAAGGAGATGAAGAAGAAGAAGGACAAGAATTTGAAGAAGAAAAAGAAGAAGAAGAGGACGAAGAACTGGAAGTACAAGAAGATGAAGAAGAAGAAGAAGGAGGCGAATAAGAATAAGTGAAAGACAAAGAAGGAAAAGGCAAAGATAAAGAAGAAGAAGAATAAAAGGAAGAAAGAAGGCAAAGAAGAAGAAGAGCAAGAAGAAGAAGAAGTAGAAGAAGGAGAAGAAGAAGAAGTGGAAAAAAAGAAGACGAAAAAGAAGCAGCGAAGAAGAGGAAGAAGAAGAAGAAAAGAAGAAGAAGAAGAATCTGAAGAAGGCGATGTTTAAGAAGAAGAAGAAGATGAAGAAGAAGGAGATAGGGAAGTAGAAGAAGAAGAAGAACAACAAGAAGAAAGAGAAGAAGAAGAAGAAGAAGAAGAGAAAAAAGAAGTGGAGGAAGAAGAACAAGAAGAAGAAGAGGAAGAAGAAGAAAAAGAAGAAGAAGAAGAAGAAGAAGAAGAAGAGTTAGATATAGAAGGAGAAGAAGAAGAAAAAGATAAAAATGAAGAAGAAGAAGAAGAAGAAGAAGAAAAAGATTTAGAAGAGGAAGAGGAATAGGAAGAAGAAGAAGAAGGAGATAGAGAAGAAGAAGAAGAACATGAT